>CAJNOL010002754.1:0-24850 GCA_905250125.1 Rotaria sordida | reverse complement strand
AGTTGCTGACACGTCTGACAGGATTTCATTGGAATGCGTTGGATTTCGCCGAAATCTGATACATAGGATTCTTGGTTCTGTGTGATGACGATGATTGTTGGAATAGACATCTTAAATTGAGTTAAAAACAACAGATGAGTAGTCAACAAGCTTCGAGTTGATTTGATTTATTTTTCTAGCAACATGGCCAATTCATAAAGCAATTACTGCACAAAACTAACTGAAAATTTCTAAAAGATGGCTAGAAACAAGAGGATATCATATTTCGATGATTGAGTATTGATAGAAAATCTTATCTTTGTACTGAAAAAATACAGAAAGACTTGCCATAAAAAATTGATCGAGCCTTGCATGTATCGTAGTTTTCTTCTACGAATTCAATCTGTTCTATCTTCATTTCTTCCTATCTTCGTTTGTCATTACATCTTCATATTGAAAGACTTCTGAAATGTTTGTCAGTGCAGCCATTCATGAAGCTAAAATGTGAAATTCATATTCAATCATCTCTTGGGCTGCAGAAGAGATTTTAAAGGTGTAGAAATCTCTTTCGAAAACGAGAATAGCTCGAATTGAATATGTCTCCGTATATATATATATGTTCATTTCGCATATTTTCTGAATTCTTTGATCATCTAAGCGTTCTTCGTTCGTCTTCTATGGTTACTATGCTACTGTCGCCCGCTTTCTGTTTGTCGCTTGTTTTTTTTTTTAATAATCATTATTTGGTTTCTATTCCATGCTCACATTCATTCCGCTATCACTCAGCGTCGAAACATGCGACGATGCATTCGAAACCTTATCTGAGTTAAAACAATGATTTTTATTATTTCACACCAGCATTCGATCATTTTTGTTGAATGACTTTTGTTTTCAGCATTTCTTGTCATACTGTCACAGGTATACTGAAATACTGCCATTCATGTATGTTGCCATTTATCAAGTCATTTACGGAGTTGATGTGCAACTTCAGTCATTAGAATTACAGCTTTTATTATTCTGGATCGTGTAGTGTGGTCTAGAAGCGCTTTCATATTAGTCTTTTCATGTTTTCTCCATTGTGGATGAAAATCGAAGTCTTAAATTGAATCTATCACGTGCCATTCTCAGTCAGTTAGAAGAAATGAAAATAGACAGGATGAAAAAAGAGATATTATAAAATCAGATTGGATTTCTTGGGCGATTTTTTGTCTTTTTGTTGAACAAATCTGTTCGCTTGTTATATGGAAAAATTACCAAGAGTATAATGCTATCTGATAGGTTACAGATTGCGAGCATAAAAAGAAACAGGAGAGCATCATAGTCACAAGTTAGGAAAACGTTATGTAACAGAAGACAAGATTTTTAGAGATCTTCGTTTTTCATTCCGGTCACTACTGTGTATAAAAAATAGTGGTACCTGTCAGAAGGAGTGTACCTGTAACCGGGAGTGTCTGTACGTGAAATGGTGGTTCGTAAGACAGGATGAGACGAGTAAAGCAGAAAATTTTTGAAGACAAACTTTCAGTCTCTATAGATGATGGCGAGTTCCATAAAAATTCGATTACTCAGCAATTCAACTGGGTGACTATGAAGGCATATGCGATACTGGTACTAATTAGATAATGAGATGCCGAGGGATAGAGATAAAATGGTTCAAGTATTAAGCGCTGAATGAGAGTGCTTCGAAATCCTGATGCCACAAATGTATTTCCAGTAACGCCTATTTCGTTATCAGAGTAGTGACGTCATCTGTATTGAGTTTTATAGTCGTGGAAAATGGAATTCGCCATGATCAAAATATTTTGTACCATTTGGTTCGGTTATAGATACACATCGGCTGTTCTTCGTTCATAGGAGTCACAAATATTATTATATTTCGCCGTTCCTATAAAACGAATCCTTCTTTACATACTATTCTTTGTGAAACAAGCTGAGGACAAAGTCGAACGCAGCTTTAGGAGCCAAAGAAAAGTAGTTGGCTATGTTGATCAAACTTGATCCTACTACATACGTTTTTCTAAATTCGATAAATTTCATAATTTGACCAATTATTTTCAAGGTGGCATTTTTGAAAAAGTTACATGGGTGACAATAACTGATACACGTTCTTTTGAACATGAATTTTTCAAAATTATTTCTAAATCTTTTCCTTTTCTTCGACAGCTGTCTGTGCAAAATAATGAACAACAAAACAATAAACAACATTCATCGACATTCGTTATATTTTCTCATCTTCGTCGTCTTAACCTTGTACTTGCATATATTGATTATGTTGAACAATTTCTTCTCAAAAGAAATACTCATCTACCTTGTTTGATGTATCTCAGAATCAAATATGAATCACTCATAATCATAACAAATCATTTTACCAATAATTCAATGGAATTCAATTGTACTCAGATAAAATTTCTTTCTACAGTTGAGTCCTTTGTTCCTCCAAAAAATTTTTATTTGTATTTTCCTCAATTATAAATATTTTATTCTTAAAAAGGAAAAATTTGTTTTATATTAAAAAATAAAATAAAATATAAATGGTTGTTTTTTTCATGATAATCAACTGATCGATATGAAAACCATTGATCATCGAGAAAATAATCATATTACAGAAAGAGAAAAAAAAACGATCGATTGACTATTTAATGAAAATGAAATCGATTGAATTTTTAAAAAAACCATGCACTATGGGGAAAAAGAACTAAAAATGATAGTAGAAAAATTTGATAAAGAAAGACATTACTATGATGAAAAGGTGTAGGTGTGGCTGGATGGGTGAGAAAAAAATAAACATCCACACCCACACCCGTGTGACTTGGGAAATTTTTACGTTGTAGATCTTTGTCAGTATTGTTATGTTAAATGTTCATCAAATAAAATTTTCTCATCAAGGAATATTATTTGACAAAGAAGTCTTAGTATAAGCAAAAATATGTTCAACTTTGAAATTATATCCAATCGTTAAGTTTTATTTTATATCTAAAATCAAACCAAAATTATTCTTTGTTGAAACGAGTATAAAATCAATTAATGCTATCATCAAAAAAGACATCTATCTAGATCCATGCACTAAAGCTTTCTACATTCAATTTCTCTTTGTACACTTTCTTATAGCTTCTCGAATTATATAATACTGATACCGAATTAGTCGATAGAACATTTCTGCTACTTCCAACAAAGATAAAAAACTGATGCCAATCCAAAGACCTGTCTGACCGCCAACATCTGATAGCGCGGTGATTGGTCCCATCGCTGGTGTTTGTGTATAATTTTCAACAAAAATCGATTCATGTACTAATTCAATAGAGAGATAATTAGACTGAATATGTGAATGCCAATTAACGGACCAATCTGTTGGCAATAGAATTTCGGAATTTTCAACAAAATTTTTTATATCATCCATTAACCAAGCGGCTGGTGCTTTCCACATCGATGATTTGACAATGAAATCCGTAATTGAACATTGCTGTGAACAATAGGAACAATATTCTTCAAGTAAAATTGATGAATTCATCAGAACAGTGGCTGCTTGAGTATAACATGTATCAGATATATTACATAATGGAGCTACGATGATTGTCTCAGTTTGTGATAGAAGAATTGAGCGAGCATTCCATTGTTTTGGATCGATACAACCGCACATGTAATATCTATAATCGAATCAGCACGTTTAATCATTTATTCGTATGTATATTAAAATATTTACGTGTAAACTTCTGTGCACAAATCATAGCACACATCTTCCGAGTAAACATATTCAACATCAGGATAATTATTAAACATAGCCTGCATGATTGGTGGTGTCTCATCATTACATGTCGAATAAGGTGCGCGCAAATAGAAAATAGTCTTCTTTGCATATGTCATTCGATGTTTGAAACCCGTGACTAATGCTCGGCCAGCAAATTTAATCATAGGAAATTGTGTATTATCATGTACCATTCCTATCATGCCAATATCTAAGATTAGATAGTTAATTAAATTTGAAACTTATCAAAGATTATTATACTAACCTTCTGTAATATAAGGTACATACTGATGGCTATGTACATAGAAATTTAATTCGAGTTTACCAGATCCACCATATTCATTACTTTTACGTACATCCGTCATATTCTTCAATTTGGCATTGAATGTATAGCAAAGACCATATGAAGATGACGAAAATGAAGTAAAATCGGATGTTGAACAAACCTTATCATTAAAGACACATTTAATGAGCATTGAACTTAGTGGAAAGAAAAACCTATTTAATGATTCATTTTGATTGATTTTCATTCGAAAAAATTCATTAACATATTTGGCCTGTAATAATGAAAATGATGTTGTGTCATTAGTGTTAGTGATATTCAATTCATTTGTATAGTTTAGAAAAGGTATAATGAATTGATCATAACGAATCTGTGCAACATTGCAAATAGAAAACGCAGGAAAATTTTGTGGCCATTCGCTCACTATATTTATTGATGTCTGTGTCGAATATTCAAAATATCTGCGAATCGTTTGAATGACAAAGTACAATGTAATCCCACTGAATATAACAAACGAAATCGACCAAAAAATTCGATTTTTTATACTTTGACTCCGTGCAATGCCCGGAATACCATGAGCTGATGTATTGAGAGCAAATTCTTGTATAATTGACCGCCACTCATGTCGTTTTCGATCGGGTTCAATTATTGTTTTGTCAATTGGAAGGACAGTAGCTACATGCATGTATTTGTGTATTGTTTTTCCTCAAAAAATGAACAATCGAATGCTGAAAACTAAAGAAAAGAATATTGTTTGGATATCATTTATTTTTTCTTCAAAGAGACTATGATCATATCATCATTCATACGAAAAAAAATATATCGGATCGAAATTTTTCGCCAATATGGAATATCTCGAAATATGATACAACTGAATACATTGTAGTCTGTTATTTCAAACACAAATATGTTGAGTTTTTGACGTTTCGAAGATGCTACTATTTAAATCACTATAGAAATTTTCCTCAGATTTCCACTTTAGACAGTCTCTGAGTATTTATTCAAAGAGTTTTTTCCTAAACGATGAGACGCAAAAGAAGTTCTCTTTTTTGTAATTATTACAACGCTTCATTTCATGTCTTGAATCAATATAACAGGGTCCCCAAGATAGAGTGACTATGTTGTTCGATACGTATCCACAAGGCACTGTGTTCAAACATCGGTATTACTAGCCATGGAATAACTTTGGACAGATCACTAACGACTGTCTGTCTTGGATCACCTGTCCGATAGCATGCTGATTACACTGTGACATACATCTACTCTTGTGGCTAGTATGTAGTTAGCTAGTGTGTCTGAGTAGCTCTCAAACAATTGAGCGCAAAAACTCTACGTCAGAATGGCCTTCTGTTCAGAGCTACAGCTAGTATTAGTTATAGGGTAGATATCGGGCTATTGAATTTGTCATTAGGCAACATCTTATACAGCAAGGTAGCTGAACGGCTATGGTATTATTCCTTCTTCGAATATAACAGATGCGGCAAAAAAATGCTGACCTGTCAGTATGTTTTGAATTTATTTTATTTTATAAATTGCATGAGGCTTTCCTTTTTTTCTACTGAATTCTCCGTTCAATTCTCTACAAAAATATGTAAAACATTTTATATGATCGATGCCTGTACAAAAAACCTATAAGTACTGTTTAACATTGATTCAATATAGTAGAAAAAGTTTTTTTCATATTTCCACACATTTGAACATTTTTCTCAATGATTTTATTTTATTTTAATAAAACAAAACAACTTTTTGGTATTTTCAAGTTTACTCTTTTTGATGAGGATTTAAACAAGTTACTCAAATAAACTATATTCAATCGATGATGTCAAACTAGGAATTCTGTTTACATTGAGAATAATCACTTCCATACAAATAAAAATTAATGAAATTTATTTTATTAATGTTTATTTCTTTGGAGTTCGAGAAAAACGTTTTTGTAAAGAAAGAAAATCTAATTATTTAACAGGTTTGGGTTTATATCAAATGAGAGAGCTTTTCAACGTCTACCAAACTACAATTCGTGTTCTTTTCTTTAAAAAAAACTTTCATTTTCTTTTCATACTATTCGTTCTACAAGGCTTCAGTCCATTGTACTATTTACAAAATGTAGGCACAGCAATTTTTTTTTAACTGGAATAAATAATTGTCTTTATTTTTAGTTTTTATTTGGTGGAAACAGGTTTTTCCTTTGAAATGAACCTTATAGATCAATTATTTCTTTTATAGAGATTTTTTAAATTTTATTTCAAGATATTTCCTTCTATCTTTCTCTATCAATGGTGAATTTTTTTCACCAACTTCTTTAAGTATCATTTTCGAATCTTGTACTTTAGTTCTGAAAATATTGTTTTTTTTTTCTTCGAAAACAAATTAAATCAAGAATCAATATGATTATTAGTCTAATGTTCAAACTTTTCAAACTAACATGTTCGTTTGTAATAATCTGATGTAGCTTGCATCTCAGATCACTTTTAACTGTACAATAGATACGACTGCTATTCAGATAGTGCGTCGTAAAAATGTCGAAAAAAGTTGTCTTCCAGTAAATATTGAATTTAAATACTTACAGTTTATTATTCATCCTTCTATATTTTCCCAATTCGATATTATTCCTTTCGACATTTATACAGTCAAATATTCAGATAGTACGAATCGACTTTGATATATTGATAAAATCAGTCATGTTTTATTAATATTTCTAGTCAAAAATTTTACTGTCGGTCAATCAACAGCACTGATTACTTATGTAATTCTTCTTTTTTTTTGACTTCAAATTTTTGCAACTCTTCACTCTTTATTATGTGAAACGCTTTCGAAAAAAAAATCGAGTTTTATGAAAAATTTAATAATATATCATTTAAAGCAAATATTATATTCAAGAGTTGAAAAGAGAAAAATATAATCTTTTACTTAAAATAATATCAAGAGCTCGTTGATTATTAAGTATTCAAAGTATAAAAACAAAGAGCTATCAATCTTAGTCGAACAGAACCAAATACGTATTAGGCTAAAATCTTTCCTAATCGTTTCGATTTAACATTCATCCCAGAGAAAATTTGAGTCTTTTTTCTCAGTTTCTTTTTACGAATTCAATCTTTATACATTCTTGTAGAACTAAATAGAGACGAAAACTAAATCAAATGATTTAACAATTCTTGACGTGAAAAGTACATTAGTTCGACTATTGCTAGTATTTTCATTTAAAAAGAAAGTCAGTCTCTGTTGATTTATTCTAAGGTTACTAATTTTAAAGGAAATAGATATGTGTCCAGCTATTTTGCATAATTACTTCTGTTTTCATCGACCTAGTAGGATTTTCTAGTTTTATGTAATATTCAAAACTGCTGAACGGGCTGGCAATATTTTGTATCCTTCCAATGAATGTATGGATACAAATCTGTCATTGTTATAACAAATATTTGCTGCTCCGATTTCATGATCAGCATTACAATTACTTACAAATAAATGTAGATGCAATTATTTATTAGTTTTCTATATATCATAATTCGCTAATTGAGATGATAACTGAATTTGAAAAACTAAATATTGAATCTTTCTAATTGAAAAGCTGTGAAATCGATCCTGTCAAGATCACGGATTACTAACTACAGTTCACATCAAGCAATTGAGATAGAGTTCGATAGAAAATAGTAGTTTTTCTCCTTTAAGTATATCAGCATTAATTAGATGAATTCAGAAACTAATACCATCACTTATCGATAATAACGAACATTTCTTTAAACCATGCTCAAGTTCTAATTCATATTATAGTTCTTCTTGAAAGCTGCCAGAATTTTTCTAAAACGATAGATTTTGCATGAAGATACATACAAAAATCTAAGTGAAACCATATACAGGATGTGGATAAATTTGATTTGCGACAATGAAGGAATTTTCTTATTTGTTTCGGTCTCTGGAACTAATTGTATTTTCGCAATTTTTAATTCTCTTTTTTGTATCGTTAAGAATCTCTTCAGATCTAATCTAACTGTTTTACTAGTGAAATATTAGAAAGAAATCTCTTCAATAATTGTATTAATCAATATAAATTCATATGTGACTATACTCACTTTACATTGGATTTATCGAAATGAATATGTCGTACAATAGTTCTTGACAATTGATGTTCTCCGTCAATCTTTGTCGTTTTCTTTCCTTATGAAACTGTCATTTTTACACTACTATTCTGCAATATACGTATTGATCATGTTTTTTTCGCATTCTTAACAAGTATCGCATTGTATGAACAATATTCCCATGGGAACGCATAGAATTAATTAAGTTTATTTGCTATGAGCAATGTTTTTTCATTATCTCGAATCCTGAAACAATATGTATCAAAAACAAAAATGAAACGGTTAAACATGAGCTAATGAATGATTTGTTGATCAACTTGTACTTCATCAATAACAATTAGAAAAAAAGGTGTTATTTTGAGTTCGCCATCAATGAATCATTACCCTACGATAACGGTTTTTTTTGTGAGTCATTTGGGAACTTTAGAATGGTATAGAATATTTCTCTCCATATGTCACAATGAAATTTAATAAATACATGTTGAATACGAATGACATTGTCGCTTGATATGCACATCTAGGGCATCAGGAATGGTGATACAGATATCTTGTCATACATATAAAAATTTCAAAAATTCAAATTTTCACCAGATTATTATTGACTAATCACTAATTGTTTTGATGAAAACAAAGTACGTCATTGTTGCTGACTCTTGACAGTTATTTGGTATTTTCCAACCGAATTTGTATTGTGCCTTTCATTGATATCATGTACTTATTTATTTTCTTGCAATCGTTTGTCAATTAACACATGCAAGATTTTAATATAAATTTGCGAATAAGTCTTGAGGATAACAAAATGGAAGAAGTGCTAATAGTTTCGGTTTTGAAGTTTATCGGAATCATTCTCTATTTTATCTACATCGACATGTTTAAAGCTCAATTTGAAAGATCATCAATACTCGTAATTACTCGGATTTTCTTGTCTTTTGTCTTAGCATGTTGTTTGTTTTGCAATAGAAAAGGACGATAATCTTTAACAAAAATAACTCACAACATTGATTTTCTCCTCTATTACATATAACGATAAGTGATATAGTCCACAAGATCTCTCGATTCATTGATAAAGCGAAATCTAAAAATGAATCTTCATTCAATTTATGATTTCTAATATGTATCAACACCCTCTAGAATAAATGTGAAATATTAAAACTAATTTAACGTGTCTATTTCTTCGTAAATATTTGACTCATATTGATTCGAATTTTATATTTTAACTTTTCACTTGAATATTCTTTCAACTGTAGTCTTTCAGTCTTATTCAAAGTCTCATAAAAATAAAAAGTTCAAATTTGATGTGGCAAAACTTATTTGTCTGTCTATCGATGCTCTGGTGCTTTACAAATCCTTTTCATTTATTCTAGTTTATTATGATTGGTTACGATTCTATTGAAAATTGTATGAAAATGTGACTTCATCATGAGATCAAATCAAAATCAATATGAAATAGAAATCAATCGTTTTTTTTTTCTTAGAAATCTTTTCCACATAGACAAAATACTCATACAACACTTTTAAAGGAAAGAAAAACATTAATTAACAAGAAAATACTTGTGAGAATTTTCTCATTATTATAGAAAAGACTTGAGGCTCTCACTTCAAACAAATAAGTCAATTCGTACTGTTCAAGGACAGGAAAAAAGTTAATTAACATTTCTGTGTCTAGCATCTCATATTCATAGAAAATTCTAACATTCTTCAATGTAAACAAACGAATTACATCAAATCTACGATGAAACACTAATATAGAGTTCTATGATTGATGCTAGAGTTTAATTACAAACTTTGTTCCATTAACTCAAATACATCTCACACTTTTGTGACATAAACGAAGAGCTTTCATTTTTCTTTAAATTCTAAAAAAAAATTCAATTTCAGAGCTTGTCACAAAACTCATTTTCCAACATTCTTTGGTCCAACCATTCATCTATACTACTAATAAGATTATTTTATTTTCAAATAGAACTCAATGTATTCATGATACTTGTTCCTAATCGTTGTATCAATACAATAAATTATTATTATGCATACAATAGAGAACATCCAAAATATAGCAATAACAAAACATTAAAAAAATTTGTCGATAACGAATGATGTCCAAATTCATAATTGTTGTCCACAACAGTAAAATCCATAGAACTTAAAAGATTCAACTGTTTCAACCGAAAGACAAAATTATTCGTAAAAACATATTCTTGTAAAGATCTATATATAATTTCGATTAGATCGGCCAAGTCTTTTGTAAAATCCAGGCTTTAGCAGAACCTCTATACAGAGAATCTTCATGTTTCGAGCACTGGATAAAAGCTTCGTTAAACATCGAACATAAAGCTACTGCCTCTATAACATATCGTTTATTGAGCAAAAGCGGAGAACGTTGACCAAGCAGGACCTGTCGTATCTTATTTGAACTGTTTCACATGCGAGTATCAGTGTGAGTGTTGATTTAGGCCTACTTGATGTGTAACCTCGGTATAGTGTCTCATTTTCACACCAAAACCCACGCACATCGGTACCCCTACACTCAAACTCACAGCCGCAGAGGACACCCCAACCTTACAGATCCATAGACCACTCTCGCACTCACACTTGTACACCGACTTCCATGCGCACATTGTAGATCTTTGTTTTTGCTTAGGTATCAATAGACTTGACTGATATATAATTATATACTTTTTCCATCAAATCTTATCTATGTATACACTCGGAGCGAATACTTCACCTGAATACCGGCTCGATGTTGAATAAATCGTATGATGCTTTATTTGAATTTTCGGACAACCCTTTTGTTTCCTGTTTATCAGGATACAGGAGATATAGAAGATATTGGAGATATTGATTAATTGGTACAGCTGATCATTCATTAGTGTTTGAACTTAAATATCTATTAATAAAATATATTGCTGCCACTTGCCAAACCTTGCTCGAAAAAATCAATTCCTACACCTCCTATGTCTTCTATACCTCCTTATGACTCCTATATCTCCGATATTTTGATAAACAGGAAACAAAAGGGATGTCCAGAAATTCAAATAAAGCATCTAATCAATATCGAATATCGATACTGAAGAATCACATAAACGGAATAAAACATTTTAAGGAATTCAGTGTATCACGGCTAATTGGATTTTAGATATGGGTTTATTTAATGAATGGATGAATGAAGATGATTATGAAATTGATGAAAATTTAGTAGAAATTTTTAGTTTTTTGTTGTCTATTGAATATTTCAACTTTTCTTCTAATTAAATTTAAATGGCAAAAAATGAAAAAATTGTATCATTGGAAGAAAAAAATTATCAATGATAAAAAATAAAAAACATCATTTACGGTTTGAGATTTCAATGACAATATGTTCGACTCCCTTGTCTTTTTTTTCCTTACGCCAAGTTTTTTTTTCTTTCTACTCTTCATTTGACACATTAAAGAAAAGAAAAAATATAAAACGCGTCGTTCACTGGTAACTAACAATGGTGACGTATCGTCAAATATGTCGTTCTCTGTTTTTTTTTTCTATCGCCAGAGCGGACGGATGAAATAATTCACATTCGCTGCTCTCCCTCAATATTTTTCTGTTCTCCTTCCCCTACAACCTCGCACATACACACGTCTACAAACAGAAAAAAAAAGACACGACGATAGAGGCACCACTAGTAATACAAAGTGTCGGATAATCAAAAAAGACATGGTAATAAAAAATAATAAATAAATAGAACCTATCTAATAATCTAAATTATATTTAATTATTTTAGCTTGTACCCGATCGGAATTCATCTACATCTGTAACATCAAATAGTTCAAAAAAACGCTCAACAATATCTAAACAACGAAAGTAAACTTTTATTTGCAATTTTATTTAACCAAAAAAAACTTTTGTATTGTTTTATTTTTTAGATCAAAAAAAGTTCGTAATGATTTTGATGATAATGATTTATCAAAAGATGGAGAAAATTCTTTATCACAATCAATTTTCGATGATCAATCATCATCAAGAACACGTAATTATTTCTTTATTATTGATCATTGTTATTTATTTTTCTTGTTTATTTGTTTTAGCATTAACTGGTCAAAAAATTACCGATTCTCAATTACCACGTGGTACAATTTTAACTGATTTAAACGATGAAGGTGATGATAATATCGATGATCAACAAATTCAAGGTGATTCATATCAAATAAAAAAATTTCATGAACCTGAAGCATGTGAACAAACACATCATATTATTATTCCAAGTTATTCAGCATGGTTTGATTACAATTCAATAAATTCTATTGAAAAACGTGCATTAATTGAATTTTTTAATTCAAAAAATCGTTCAAAAACACCTGAAATGTAAAATATTCAAATATAAATCAATTTTTAAATAGTCAAATTCTTTTTTTTTTTTGTTTAGTTATATGGCTTATAGAAATTTTATGATTGATACATATCGTTTAAATCCAAATGAATATTTATCAGTAACAGCATGTCGAAGAAATTTAGCTGGTGATGTATGTGCTATTATGCGTATACATGCATTTCTTGAACAATGGGGTTTAATTAATTATCAAGTTGATGTTGATTTACGTCCAACACCTATGGGACCACATTCAACATCACATTTTAGTCTTTTAAGTGATACATCAACGAGTTTAGTAAATAAAGGAATACAAAGAGAAGTAATAAAAAAATTATGTTTTATTTTCTTTTTTTTTGAAATTTAAATATTTTAAAATTTAAATAGAATTCAGCATCGAAACAAATAGCAGATTTAAAACAAGAAGCTAAAAGAGAAGAACGTGATGTTGAAAGTACATTGGGTTTAAGAACTGATCAATATAATAAAAAACTTAATTTGGTAAGATTTAGTTATACTCTCATTTTTCTTTAATAATGCTCTTAGAATTCAAAATTTGAGCAAAAGTTTTTTTTCTTAGCGTTTTGTTGTCAATTGTAGAAAGAGCGAAAATTAGAAAAGCCTATAACTATTGAAATATACCAAAAGCATAAAGTCTCAATATTTGTTTTTTAGATTGTGGAGAAAATCGTTGTTTCCAATCTGATAGCAAAACAAAGTCATAATTACGAGTTTGTATTCTAAGATTTTGACTATCAGATCTTCAATTCCGAAAGAAATTAGTTTTAAGTATCGAGCGTAGTATTCGATGACTCTGAATATGGTATTCATTTCCTTCGACACTGACGTTCTGATAATTAAAATCTATGAATACAAATCCATATTGATGGTTTCTTGCTGTCATATCGAAAAATATCGATTTCCTCAGCAACCAAAAAGTCCTGAATAAATTAATTTTTATAGGCTTTTCTGATTTTTTTTAAAACCTAGTTTCACTACAGAAATATTGTTTGAATATGTCAAAAATAACACTTTTCAAGGTAACTGGGCAAGTTGTGTTCAACCACGACAAAAGATCAAAAAATTCTCAGCATCTTATAAAGTATCATTTTCACAGTTGTGAGTTATCCGGATGTGATTAGTGCTTTATTTTCCTTGCTGAAAAAGTAAATGCCTAATTCTTAATATAATGAATACAATCTTAGGGAAAGTGTCATCTACATAATAAATAAAAAAATTGTTTGTAGATTGCAATAATTCGACATTTTTATATATTACACGCTAAAAGCTTTGTTTCATCCTATAGCTCTCTTTTCCAAAAGTTTCGTTTAGTATATTTTTTTTGTTGTTGGTAATCAAGTCTTAGGTTTCTCTATCATGTGACATGCAAATGAAAAATTAGTTTTTATTAGAGATATGGTATAATCGTTGAGTAATACATTGTTGATAAAATAAATTTTCATTGTCATTGATATTTATATTATCCGCAAGAATTGAAAAGATCAGTTCTCGCTAATGATTAATGAACAAAATAGGAAGGAACTAGATAAAAGTAGTTGCAAAATTTACCCAACATTTCTTCGTTTTTCAACTAATATTTGAGGGTGTAGGATATGGTTAAAAAAAACTTTAAAACAGTCTATGTTCATGACCTGTTATTTTAATATCGTCGACATTGTACTGAGTCTTGACCTACGACAACGGATCTATAGGAAATTCAAATGAAGGGATTTTAATCTGAAATTCTGTTCATAAATAAGTCTGATAATGTTTTATCTACACTAAAAATTCCCATCTAAATAGAGACTTCCTTTCCTGAGATACTAGATTTCATTTTTATGACTTGTTTGTTATAAGAAAACATTTGTTTTTAAGGCTAATATCGCACAATATCAACTGAAAAGCGAAGAAATAGTTACGCTATTTCTCTCGTTTAGAAGTTAGCAGGATATATCTAGGTTTAACATACAATACTTTTCAACTATATCGAGAGAGAGAGCTATAGTTCTAAAGAGTTAGTTCTTATCCTCAGGTAGGTACCTGCGTTCATTCTAGTTCTTTCCGTGTGATGATAAGATGTATATAACGAGATTCATCGAGAAATCCTGGAAGTTGCTGATATGACTAGGATGGTTTTGTTTTTTCGTAATAGTCTTGATATGTCACAGGAAAACAATTTCAGTTAATTGTATTCATTTTATTTTCAATTGTTAGACACTATTACTAATCATTTCAAAAGATTTACATATATCATTCTCTATAGAATACCAAAACAAAAACTAAAGATTGGTCAGATCAAGAAATTCTTCTATTACTTGAAGGTAAAAATTTTTTTCTTTTTTCTTTTAATTTCATATTTCATATTATTGATATTTATTTTAAGGTCTTGAAATGTATAAAGATGATTGGAATAAAGTTTGTGAACATGTTAGTACACGTACACAAGATGAATGTATATTAAAATTTCTTCAATTACCAGTTGAAGATCCATATTTAGAAGGAAATGGTTGTTCATCAGGTTCACTTGCATATCCAACAATACCATTTAGTCAAAGTGGTAATCCAGTTATGTCAACTGTTGCTTTTCTTGCATCAGTTGTTGATCCACGTGTTGCTAGTGCTGCAGCTAAAGCTGCTTTAGAAGAATTTTCTAAAATGCATGATGATACATCAACATCATCAGTAAATCATACAAATGAAAATTCAAAATTAACTGAATTAAATAATAATAATGATGAAGAATCATCGAAAATTAAACAAGAAAAAATGGATATTAATGATGAAAAAAATGTAAAAAAGAAAAATTTTCTTTTGTTTTTTTTTTTTTTTTTTGAAATTTTTGCTTTTTTATATTAGATTAATGAAGATCAATTAAAACAAACTGAAATTCATGAAAATGAAGAAATACAAAAAAATAATGATGAATCAACTGCATCATCATCATCAACTGTTCCAAAACATACAACACATCATGATCAACAAGATCCGAGAAAATTATTAGCAGCTGAAATTAATGAACGAGATATTCAAGCAGCAGCAGCAAGTGCATTATCAGCAGCTTCTGTTAAAGCTAAAGTATGTTTATTTGAAATAAAAACAAAAAAACAGAAGATTTTGTCAATAAATGAATTCAGTTCAATTACAGAAAACTGTTTTCTACTTATCCATGTATTCATTATTAAATCATCTATACTGAATTCAACTGTTATAATAAGATAAATCTATTAGGTTGTTGGAGAATCATATTGAAAAGTAGATAAGATAAAATATAATGATTATATAAAAGAATTATTGATTTATGTACTTAATTAAATAAGTTTGTAAGAAGAAAAAGTAGATTCTATTGGATTCGGAGAGTCATAGAATGCATCAGAGTTCAAAAAAATAAATCTATTCAAAGGAATAGCTTACTCTTATGCGAGGACATTTCCGTTCGAGTTCAGATCCTCCTATCTTATAGGCTCACCATGTCATACGTATAAAATATATTCTGAACTCTAAATAAGGAAATCAATTGGACAATGTTTTCTCGTAGGTAGATTATTGAATCATGATGAAGTCCTATTGATTTTGATGAACCTGATTTAGTCTTGGAAGGAATGCTGAAAAGTGTTGAATTTTGTAATGAGACAGTAGAATCTCACAAATTGTCATAGAAATCCTTCTGTTGACTAAAATGTTCTATATTAAAGTGATTCTACGTGTCTTGTATATTCGTCAAATTTATTAAGGCCTCCCCCCCCCTCAAAAATCGATCTCAGCCTAGGTACGTTCAAAATGGGCTGATATTTGGAGCATGTGTTGGGGCTGAAGTGAGGAGACTGTGGTAAAATTTTCAGCTCGATACCATGATGTTTGACAGAGATATGAACCAAACAAGGAACAAAAAATAGCTCATCTCATCTCCAAAAATTCTCTGTGGACCTTCATTATATATATATAATTTTTTTTTTGTTTGAAAGCTTGTCACTAGGGCTAGCCTACCTCGTGGCCCTTTTTTTTAAATTCATACTTTTTAAGCGAAGAAAATGGGTGACAAGTTCAATGACTCAAAAAGCCGCTCAAAAAATGGCGCTTTTTCTATAGAGATGTGTTCTTATATAATAATTAAAAGGCTTATTTTAAAAAAAGGGCCACGAGGTAGGCTAGCCCTAGTGACAAGCTTTCAAACAAAAAAAAATATTTGACTTTATATCGGATTATAATTGACTTTTGTTGGAGATACGTCGTTCGACTACCACTTTGAGAAAAAAAGAAAAAGATTTTTGGGTTTTTTCAAAAACCGCTGGTTTTTCGAATAGGGGTCGTCAAAAATCTTGAACGTTTTTCGGAAAAAAGGAGATATCGAAGAAAAATTTTTAACGTTTATGAAAGAGCAAATGACAGGCTATCTCCCCATGTATTTATCTCAATCTTGACCATTCTGACGAAAACTAACTTTTTTGAGGGGGGGGGGGGGGTGGCCTTAATAGACTACAAGAACATAGTCTATTCTTGTAATCTGTACTTTTCTTTTTGTAAAATACAGTATTAAATATTATATTTTTATACTTACATAGATTAGTCTGACGAGGAAGCCTTTCCATGTGCTAAAAAGCTTTTGAGCTCAAATTTCGTCCACAAGTAGACGATATTTAGACTAGAAAGTTCCTAAGAGGATATCAATGCAAGTTGCGATTTGGTTAAGATATTGATATTTTACTGTAATTGTGCTGAAGTACTCCACTTTTTCAATAAAATCAAAGCATCAATCAGATTAGCTTGCCTACAAAGTTTCAGAGTTTTTGGACAAATTATCTTTGAGATATGACATTTCCAAAATATCCATGCATAACACAATTATATAGAAAAGCATCCTTCTGCTAACACACTGGTATCTCGAAGATAATTTATTCAAAATTACTAAAACTTTGTAGGCAAGCTAATCTGCTTGATACTTTGATGTAGGCAAAGTTTCAGGTCAAAAGTCAAAATTTTAATTTTACCGAAAAAGTGTAGAACTCCAGCATAATTACAGTAAAATGTCAATATCTCAGCCAAATCGCAACTTGTACTCATATTATCTTAGGATTTTTCTATTCTATACATCGTCTACTTGTGGATGAAATTTGAGCTCAAAAGCTTTTTAGTATCTGACGAGGTTTTCTCGTGAGTGTTTTTTAAATTTAATTCAATTGTGAAATTTAGAAAAATAAAACTTCTTATCTTTAAATTTTAGTATTTAGCATCAATTGAAGAACGTAAAATAAAAACATTAGTAGCTCAAGTAGTTGAAATGCAAATAAAAAAACTTGAAATAAAATTACGACATTTTGAAGAACTTGAATCAATAATGGATCGTGAACGTGAAATGATTGAACTTCAACGACAACAATTATTACAAGAAAGACAACAATATCAATTTGAACAAATAAAAACATCTGAATTTAAACATCGACAAATATTTAATGATAAACCATCATCATCATCATCACCACCACCATCATCTTCACATGTTACCAATGGCAATGATACACATTTACAAAGTGAAGAATCAATGGATTCACAACAAAGTGATGGTAAATCATTTTTATAGATTTTTTTTTTAAAAATATTTAATAAAACTTTTATTTATTTTAGCTTCACCTGCTCAACTGTTACTAAGAAATGAAGGTAAATTCAAATCTCATTCGCTCGCTTTATTTATGCTTTACATCCGTTTTCCTAGTTGTTGTAGTTTAATAGATGTTGTATGTTATAGATTAATCAAACAAAAAAAGAAATGATCTAACTATATATAACGCGCTCTTTTGCTGGCCAGAAAATAATGAAAAAAAAAAATGATATGCTTTAGAATGTAATATTATTATTTTTAGTTAAAATGTATAAATAACATTTATTTAAAAACATAAAAAAATAATTCGATTTTTGCTTTAATGCTTCGTTTTTTTTCCCACAAAATGTGTTAATTAATTAGAAAGAAATATTTTTATTTTTGCTTTGATTATTTGTAGTATATTCATCTTTGTATAGTTGTCGTGTTAGTTTTCTCCATTTTCGTATTGATATTATCTGGCCAGATAGAGAGTACATATACTTTGTTTCTTGTCTTTGTTTATCTTCTATGTATGATCCATTACCTCTAAAATTGTTTTTATATATATATATATATACATTAGTATTTTCGCATAAAATTCAACCAATAAATTGATGGATTTTTTTCTTTGTTTTTTTTTTTTTTGCAATTTCAGGCAGTACAGTAGAAACACCAACAACATCATCTCTTCCTAATGAAAAAATGCTTATTGGAAACACCGGTGAAAATGATGATGATTCAAATAATATTTCTCCATTCATAGAGAATGACAATATAAATAATAATAATAATTATTAAGAAACTTTTTTTGTGTGTGTGTGTGTGTGTGTATGTGTGCATTTTCTCTCATTGTATTGTTATTATTTTTTTTTTCTTTTGAATGTGTTGTTCTGTAAAACTAAAAACAAAAAAAAAATAACTTCATCAGCCAAGCGTTTAAAACTCATTCGAATGATCTTTGTGTTTTTTTTTCATTGTCTGTTAGAATTCGATTTTTTTGTTGTTTCTTTTACATTGCTCTTTACCAATTACTTACACAAAACATATTGAATGTGTGTCAAGAAATTTTCTATGTATTTTGCTAGAACTAAAACAAAAAAGAAAAAAAAACACAACAAAGAAATTTATTATTAAACATTAAAATAAAAACAATCACAACAACAACAACAACAACAATAATTGATTATTATTTCTAGGTATTTTTTCGGATAATAATAGTGAACTATTTGATGAACAAGATGAAAGTTCAATGTCTTCATCATCATCATTTTTTTATTCCAAAAATCGAACTTTAACATGTCGAACTTTAGGCAATTTTTCAAATAATTCAAAACGATATGGATTAAATGATACATTTAATAATGGTATTAATACTCATTTATCTCATACAAATAGACGTAAGTCAGATGATGATAAACGACCTTATCAATGTTTAATATGTTCAAAAAGATTTAAACATAAACATCATTTAAAAGAACATGAAAGATTACATTCAGGTGAAAAACCTTATACATGTGATAAATGTGGCAAACGATTTAGTCATTCGGGTATGTTTTTTTTTTTCCATTAAAAAAAATATATATTTCATAACAAAATTTTAAATAATAAGCGATCGAAGAGTAATTAGATAAGATGTTTACTCATTTTTCAACCACTGAAAGGAGTTTGCAGAAATTTAAATCAGAGTTTTGTATTCTTTTCGAATATAAGTTCAAAAATAACTTTGATGCGTCAAAAATTATCTAAAGTAGAAATGAAAATTATTTCTAATATAAAGAATGAAAGAGCAAACATTTCTCAATAAAATGGTATACTAATGATTAGTCTACTGGAAGCCATTGGTTCATGGTGAATATTTCGGTTGAAGAACATCATGTTAATTTTCTCGATTTTTTATGAAAAACAAACTTATAAAGACTATTGCTGCTAAAAATATCAATTTTCTCTAGTAAAGCTTAATTTTTGATTCTAACTCAATGTTTTCAAATTTCTATAGGCTCCTTTAAGTGACTGAAAAATGAATGAACATTTTATCTAATTACTTTTCGATTGACTGTTAGGATTCAATTTTCAGATGAATCATTACTCATAAATATTTCGATTATAAATTATCGACATTTTAACAGTTGATAATAGTAATTCTCTTATTTCATCTTATCCCAATGCGTAGAAACATGCCGAACTAAGATTAACGAAAGCAATACGAGTATAGGTTTGCACGTGAAAGACACTATAAAACTATTGTCTTTATATTTTAGTCTCGTATATTGGTATAAGTCAGCTTCAAATTTCTATTAAATCGATTAAATCTATCACAATACCAATGCCAATATCATTTGGTATTGAACAGTATTTAGTATGAATCTTCCCCTCTGCAAAAGATAACCTTTCGATGCAGGCTAGTTTTTTGCTACCATTACTTTGCTGATATTCAAATGGGCGTTATTAGCAACTAACGAGAGAAGGTTCTCAACTGATTCACGCTGTTTTCAATGATATTTTGCCCCATATGTCGGGAACAGTATTCTAAGAGAAATCCTAAAAGTGTATGGGTTGATGAGGCTTCCTTTGAAGGTTACAATCTGAAATTTTGTTATGATCATTAGAGTACTTTAAAAGTTTCAGTGGAAAAAAAATGTTTTCTTTTGGAAATATTCAACTTAAAAAAAAGTTCATCTTTCAAGACTTCATCAATCCAAACACTCTTAGAATTTTTCTTAGAATACTGTTCCTAACATATGGACAAAATATCATTGAAAACGCTATGGATCAGTTGGGCACCTTCTCTCGTAAGTGCTGGAAAATCAAGTATTTAGATACAACTTACCAAATCTGCTGGATTTTAGAAGTCTCATGTTCTTCTATTATGCCTTGTGAAATTTTTCTTGTAGGCAGAGTTCTAATCTAGAATAACTTTCTATTCTGGAGGCTGGGAGATGAGGTTTGACTGGTGCTAGTACCTACTTTAGCCAATATCAATGCCTATACCACTTAATACTGTATTGATATCGGCAACCCAGTTTTGAATGACACATAATTTCGACCTCAATAGGATTCGAATAGAAACGTAATAGCCTCGTCCTCTTTATATGAGTCGTGTTATATATTACGGAAATCGACAATGTGAGAAATATATTGGAGTAAGAAAAATATCGAAGGTATGATACATATTAAACATTTGTTCTTGAACTGATATATATCCTTGTGTGATCCTAAAACACTATTAGAAAAGTCTTTTGCATATATCAATACCTTAACTAATATCAGGAGAGAATTATTTTCAGCTCCCTCTGTTGATTAAAACTTTTTTAAAATCAGTTTTATTAAGTTTTATTCTTGAAATTTTATTGTTGTTTAGGTTCATATTCTCAACACATTAATCAACGTAATAAATATTGTCGGCCTGATGAACCAAATGTAGATTTTGATTAAATAATAGAACAATAATATTTATACTTCTTTTTATTTGCTCTGACAGAACAAAACAGTTTTGTGTAAATACAATTATTTTAAATGTGATATTTTTGAAATCTTCCGAACAGTATTTATATAAGATAGACACTTAAGATTTATATAAGAACAAATATTCTGACAAATGCATTTTTCAGTTTTTATTTTTTTTTTCGCAATATATTTAAGTCTTTTGCTTTTTTTTTTTTACATTTTATTCTAGAAATAATTTTTTAAATACAATAATAACAAAAAAAACCTAGACACGTTTTATATAATGTCTAAATTTTTTTATTGTTTCTAATAAATTAACATTAATAAACTACTAATAATCAGTACTACGGACATAGTTATTGTTATTGCTGATGATGAAATATTAATTGATTTTATATCTCGACATGAACCTGAAACACAACGAAGTTTTGTTGAACAAAAAATTCCACCTTGACGTTGACATGTTAATTCTGCAAGTCGACTTCTACTATTCCATAAACCTTTACAACGATTATGATTAAAATATAAATCAAGATGATTATTATCTAATGCACCAACACCAACTTGTATTGTACCTTGTCGTATAGCAAGAGTTGTTCGTTGATGATCAAATATAAATGGTCCATTTGATTCACAATTTTCTTTTGGTGAATTACATTCACAGGAATCAATTATATATATTCCACTTAAATTTTCACTTGAAATTTGTATTATAATAATTAAATTTATAAGAAATATAACAATTGAATGAAACATGTTATAATAAATTTAAAACAAAAATGAACGAAATTTATATATGAGAATATTTGCATGTAATTGATATTTTAAGCTGGAGGATTTTCTATATAATTGATTGTATAACAAAAAAAGATTAGAACTAGAAGTAATTTAATATATATATACAAAAAGAAATATTGAACATTTTATTTCAGGGTTAAATCTTCAACTAAATTTTAATTTGATCATAAACGATACTATATTATATATATATATATATATATATATATATATGTGTGTGAAAAGAACGATGTGTAATAAGATATTGAGTAATATTTTATGAATTCAAGCTTACATCAGTTATTTTATAAGCATACGAGAATAAGGATATGTTCAAATTTTTCTTAGGAAGATTATAGCTCGAAATTTCTTTAATCGATCCATAACATAATCAGACAAAGTAGTCCAAATTTGATTTTGATATACAGGATGTTCCGAAAATCATGATCACTTAACAAATGCATATAACTTCATTATTAATCAAGCTTTATCTAATAATTTTTTTTATTTGAAAGAGAAGATTAATAAGTTTTTATTCATCAAGAAAAAGTTGATAAATATTGTTCAAAGGATTACCTCTAACGTCAATACAAAAATTTAGACGTTTCACAATTTCTGAAAAAATACCGAGTGGGCCATAATGAATGGCTGTGCTTTGCATCCTATGTTTTCATCACTTATTTCGCCTTATTAAAAAAAACCAAATATACCAAAAGATGCAGCGTGAAAAGTTCTACAATTTACATAAGATCATTTATCTTATAGTTGCACATTGTTTTCAAAATGAGCAAAATTTTGAGCGATCAAATTTCGACCGTACGAAAATTGATCACAGAGAATTTTGCTTTTTTTTTAAAAATAATTACAATAAGTTTTACTATGCAAATTGTAGAGCCTTTCACGCTACATCTTCTAGCATAGTTTGCTTTTCTTTTGAGAAAGCATAGCATAGGATGAAAAGATGAAAGAATAAAAAAATGAATTCGTTCTGTATCAAAAAAAAATAGTTATCTTTTTTCGCATACTCGAAATTTGGCCACTCAAAATTTTGCCCATTTTGAAAACAAAAAGTGCAACTATAAAATAAGCGGTCTTATGTAAATTGTAGAGCTTTTCATGCTGCATCTAGTGATATGTTTTGTTTTTTAAATACAACTTGTTTAGAGGTAAAAAATAAAACACAAAGTGCAGCCATTTATTCTGGGACATCCGGTAAGACAAATTACTGATGTAACATTGTTGTATTATTTTTATTGATTAGTTTTGAATAATATCTTAATAAAAAATAACATAGAAGTCTTGAATGTGATCCGATTTGATAATTTTGTTTAATGCTATATTTTATCTCGGATGAATTTTTATTCATCTATTAACATATATTTAACTATTTTTCTCAAGGTACTATTAAAATAATAAGTCTATCCATTTTGATTATCTTCAGTTTATTTACAACCAGATAAGAGTTGAAAATTTTCAAAATTAGTAATATATATTCCATAAAATAAGATTTTTTTGTTTTTAAGAGTATTATTAATGAATCAATCGTGATAAATTGTTTCTATATGATTAATAGTATATTCGATTTTTATTAATATTGAAATGAATGTAGTAAAAAATGTTGGGATTTTAATGACTTGATTTTGTTAAAAAGTAATATGCTGATAGATTGATTATAGCTGTTCTTGCACTCAGTCGAAAAGTAAAATCAATATAATCATATGTAACTTGAATGCATAGGAGCATTATTTGTTAGACTTTATGTGTTTTTTTTGTCTGTAAAAATTTTTGATCAAACAATATCGAACAGCAACAATATAGAAGCATAACAATGTATAATGTTATAAGTATATAAAAATTTCAACAGAAAACAAGCGTTTCGCAACAATGCACTGCGTAAAAATTATAAGATTGTATCGAATTTTTCTATGAAAATATACTTGATGTTTAAGAATCTAACATTTACCAGCAAATAAAATAAATATAACGAAAAATCACCCATAACATATTTGTATATGCTACTTTTTCTCATCATACTTTCAATAATAAAATCATGAAATTTAGCAATTCAATTTTTGCCTTGAAAAATCTATTTATATAAAAAATAAAATAGTATAATTAAAAATCCAGTTTCAATAATATCACACCTCAATTATATATATTCAAAAAAAAATCGTGTTTGTTTACTAAATACAAAGAATATTATTTTAAAAGATCAAAAACAATTCTTCATAATAAAGAAAAAGAATATTTATTCATTGAAATGTTTATTAGAAATCTTCTTATCTTATTTATTGATCAATGAAAGAAAATAACAACTAACAAATATTTCATAACTATGATTTATTTTCCAAATAGATGATAAACATAATCATAAAACTGAAAGTTATTTAGAGTTTCATTCAACATACATAAATAGTTCATGTTCATATTAAAACTCCTTGTGAATCGAAGCAATGGAAAAAAAAACACTAAAAACAATGCTTTCACTGTTCTAGTACATTTCAAGATCTTCACTGAGATTTAAGTAGTTGAAATACGTCTTTGAATATCCTAAATAGCGTAGTTTTAGGCTTTTGCGTACATAAATAATTATGTGATAGATACGAAGAATAATAACTAATGATATATTGATTGAGTATA
>CAJNOL010002753.1:21461-32181 GCA_905250125.1 Rotaria sordida | reverse complement strand
CTTACACCACAAGTTGTTTTTGCTGAAGGTTGGAAACAGACATCCATTGATCAATTTACATTGTGGTATCAAGGATGTGATGCAGTTACTGGAGTAGCACAAGTTACAGTTGAATTTTGATGGACAATATACTATTGACTTATTTTAGAACATATTCATAGTTTTATAATCTCGCTTTTATTTGGTATATTAAAAAAAACTGCTCTCTACTTTTGTTTTGGTAATCATAACATTGATAGATACTAGTCTTTTTAACTTCTTAGTGTTATTACTTGAAAATCGGCAATGATATGAAAACAATACGCAAGATCGAGACAAACAAGTGTGAAAATCTAGATTGAAACATAATTGATTTCTATTATGTTTCTTAATTCGATCGATCATCGTGCTTGTCAAGATGATCAATTGTGGGATTTCGAAAAAAAAACAAACTTGATTCTTTTTTATTCGAGTATTCACTGAGTCCTGTTTGATATGTAAAATGAAGTCGCCTTTTTTTGTAGATGTACAGGGTTGGAAATAATATTATTCAAGGGGAGTAGCGCTATAATTTCAAATAGAAGATATGATGAATTTTATACCAAATGAAAGCCCGTGAAAAATGGGGTTTATCTGTATTAAATGGTAAGGGTACTGAAAAACTTTATTATATCAAACATAAGAGATCTCTAGAAAGAGAGTGCATAAAATTGGTTTTCTAAGGAGGTAATGCTGTGATTTTAAATGGGGTCAATAACAAACTTTATACCAAATGAAAGCGCGTTAAAAATGGGATTTATCGGTATTAAATAGTAAGAGTTCTGCAGAGCTTTTTATATTAAATATAAAAGATTTCTAGAAATTTTTGCTATTTTAGTATGAAAAAGTTTCTTTCATGAGTCAGTTCAAAAACTAAATTTGATTCAAAACGATGGTTTTCTACGAGGTAATACTGCGGAAAGTACTAGAAATCTTTTATATTTGATATAAAAAGTTCGGCAGAACTCTTACTATTTAATAAAGATAAATTCCATTTTTAACGCGCTTTCATTTGATGCAAAGTTTGTTATTGACCCCATTTAAAATCACAGCATTAACTCCTTAGAAAACCATTTTTATGCACTCTCTTTCTAGAGATTTCTTATGTTTGATATAATAAAGTTTTGCAGTACCCTTACCATTTAATACAGATAAACCCCATTTTTCACGGCTTTCATTTGGTATATTTTCTTCGAAAATTTATATCAATTCCAAAAAAGGCTATACAATTATTTAGATATAACAAACATTTTAACAAGTTGTGATGCCTGTTCCTAATGATAACACCGACCGTTAATAAATAAACAGAATCGTACTTACTGAATGAAATATACCATTTTCTAAACGACTCAACGAAGACTCTTTTGTCAAAAAAAAACTACATGTATGCACCCAGAGAAACACGAGACAAAATAAGAAATACAAATGGTGCCATTATTTCTAACTTACTCACTATGTTTTTATTATTATTATAAAAGAACATAAGTGTGGATATGGGTATGGGTGTGCGTGAAAACGAAACCGCCACCCGTACTCTTCTTCACTAATATAAAGTTCGATAATTCAAATTATTTATTCAAATAAGCTAATACGTTTCAAGGTATTCGACATGAAATTTGCTATATTTTTTCATCAAATAGATCATCACGATTTTATAAATATTTAGCATATAATTAGGTTAAATGAATATTAATTTATATGAAAAAAATCTATTATAAGATTAAATTAATATTATCACCAATATTATTTTGTTCGAATTTGAAAAACTAATATATTTATAAAGTAATTTACCATATTATAAACAATTGATAATTGATAGTTCTCATCAGTAATTTTAACAATAAACGAAGTTAACTGTTTGATACGACCATCAAGTAAAGTAATACAATTTTCAAAAATGATATTTACACAAATAGATAATTTGTAAATAGTTGAAGAAGAAGAATAAGCTGTCAAAGGTAAATTATGAAATGATAAAAGTACACATGATCTAGTAAAAGATAAATGTTTTAGATTTTTGAAGAATTTAAATATATATTTGTGTACATAAGATCTCGAATTTGTTTTTCAAGTAACTTGTAAAATGGTGACTTGACTAAATTAAGAGAAATAATTAAATACCATGTAGTATATACAGTGTGTCTATCAAACTCTGTGTTCATATCAGTAGAAGAATGTTTTACCTGTAAAATGTTTTGAAGCAATTTTGTTATTGAAATTGAAGAATTTAAGTATAACTAGATTAGGATAATCAGCAGCAAGAAGAATACGTTCCATAGTTTTTCGATTCAATAATAAGAGATTTAATATTAAGAGCAATTTTTGACAAAGTATTTATACGGAATCGATCAAGTTTACAATCATCAATCAACAATACACTATTAGTTATCATTGTCAATACAAAATTGAGACTTGTAGTAAACGTTTGATCTTTTACTATCATATTAAGTTGTTGATTTTCAATATTCAATAATGAATAGAGAACATCCATAACGTCAAGTTTCATCAATATGTTAAATAATATTTCATTAGGTAGATCAAGAAATGTGGCATTTGACTGATTCATATTCATTGGCATTTAGTTCTATCAATTATGTTTATTGAATAGAATGAATAAATGACCTCGTCAGAAACAAAAAAATATCATCGATAAATAATTCACTGAACTCATCGATGAACATCGATGCTTTTTTTTCTCGATAGCTTACGTGTGTAGTATAAATACATACTGGTCCTCAGTCACATTCTAATTCTTGTGTTTAATAGTGATTGTTTGATTTGATAATTTCTTCAAAATAATTATTAAACAAGAAGATATTTTAAATAAGTCAACGCATCATTTCTATCTATATTAGTTTGGATAAACTTGTTCCTATTTTATCAATAATAACCTTTAATTTTGACTAAGGTATACTGAGAGAAAAGTAGCATCAATTCGATTCATTTCACACACTGATGATTTCGTTTTGTAACATGTTACTATTCTCTTCTTATATCATAAATCGTGAGGTTATTCACTGTAAATGAAAGTAAAAAAGAATAATAGAAAAGCGATTTAGACTTTTTATAATATTTTTTATTGATGAATGATGTTAAATATTTATCGAGATATTAGTCATGAATTATAGCAATTGATCAGAAAATGAATATCGGTAGTAATCATATTAAGCTTATTTTGGTAAATTAATATATATCTACTGACGAATTGTTTACATTTGTAATTGATATAAACGACAAAGTCTGTGAACAGTCGTTATATTGAAAATACATAAGTTCATTCATGTGAATACCAGTGAATAAATCAATAGATCAATTGAGTATTTAGATCGTTGTGTATCCAATTTAATGATCTATTAATTTATGAAATATTTTACAAGATATTTTTCCTTCGTTTAACCAACTATTGTAGTTAACTACCGAAAGGAGTGACGAGTACGTATATAATCGTAATTTGCCTCGAAGAACTTTTTTAAATCAAGGTTCTAGATAGTCTTATATGAAATCAAGAATTAAGAAGTAATGTGTATCGACTGTTGATACAACTTATCCTAGACAAGCAGAATTGAATTATCCATTTAGGTCTATCTATTGTCCGTTTCAAAATAAAAGGTACCTAGTCATTCTTTGAATAACTTCTGCTAGGTGCAAGATATCTACCTGCGGTTTTCACCATTCGAAAGAGCAGGATGTGGGTATTCACATCTAACGAAGTGTCATACTCACTCTCACACCCTTTGTTGACTAAATAATGATGTTAGAAGTTTCGAGATTTTATAATTATTTCGACATTGAGGAATTATTTCATAGGATCATATTCATATATTTGACAAGCTCATCTAGTGTATTTCCAATGAAATGTTAATAGATTAGCAAATTTGTTAGGTTTGCGGAATCATGGTAGCATAAAATGCGTAAGCTAAACATATAAAAAAAAGTCTATTGAAATATATACTAACTGAAAGCTGCACGAATTTTCAAGAAAATGATTAATGATTTTAATTGCAAACTGATCAAAACAAAATCTAAATATAGATCGATAACAAGTATATCATAAGAGCGATAAATAATTATGAGAATTATAAACTAGGTAAAACTCTTTTTTTTCACCATTCGAACAATATGGTTTTTCTTTTTTTGAATAAAACTTATCTCTATTATTAATTTTGAGTCAAATTGAAAGTTTATGATTTCTCTTATTTCAACATATAAATCGCTAAAATATGTCGTAAAAAAAGATAATCTGTCTAATAACAATTTATAAGTGTTAATAAAAATACAAGCAACATGTATTGATCACTTTTCAATATTTTCTAAATCGAAATTGATCAGTAATCTATATAAATATCTTGCACGAGTATAGGTTAATGATGTTGGCAAAGATTTAAATAGATGAAAAAGTTGAATCAATTTGTTAGATAATCGAATTTGAATAAAATTGTTTATTGTAACATAATTGTGTTATAAAATAAATACTCGATATAATAAAGAAAAAGGAAATTTTCAATAATTTCTTAATAATTTTTAATCATAATATGAGCATCAAACATTATTTTTTTCTAAATTAATTCATTCATTATGATTGTCATCAATAAAAATTTTTAATTTTCGATTATTTCTCTCTAATCGAAATTTTGTTGGAAGATAGAATTGTTTCTTTTTCAAACTGAATGTGATATATTTTTATCACAAGTTCCTCAATAATATAACAAAAACGATAAGTACCGTTAAAATAAATTTGCATCTTTCGTAAGATTCAAAAAGAAGCACGAAATGTTGATTCCATATCTTTGTGATAAGTACGTTTTGAAAGATATATTTTAAATCAGTTAATAGGATATTATTCCTCTTGGGAACAATATGTAAGACATTCGGAAATAAAATGAGACTAAAAGAAAGAGAAAAATTTGGCCAATAAATATGTAATTTTTATACGAACTCGTCAAAGACATGATGTAAAACGATGGTTGATTCTATTTTTGGAGATTCATTGAAAAGATCTTTTGAAAATGGTGATTAGTTTGATTTTTTGTAAACTGATGAAAACAATTTTGTAAAAGTATCATTTATCAAAATTAATTGTCGTCTACTCAAATTAAAAAAGTAGACATATGATCTTGGAAGATCAGATGAAATCGTACAAAAAAGAATCCTGGTTTCAGAAATTTTACATCGATTCGCTCTAAAAGATTATTGTCAAGTTTGATCATATCATAAGATTTTTCTATAATCGTATTGTACTATCTTGCAGAAAAGTAAGATCTTTCAGGTATTTTCTGTTACCATTCGATATAAGAGTTTGAGAATATGACTTTTAGCACGATTTAATTTCATCCTACATTTGATTTTTTGACTTGAGATCAAAATTTTCTTGTACTAATGTTTTCTCATGTCTCATTTCATCTACCCTACGATTCTTTGACAAATACAAGTTGTATACTATTGCACTGACGAGAAAGTTTCTTATCCACTAATGAAAAAATACTCTTTTCAGAATATTTTTATTGAAGAGACTTCATTTTGTTGTTACACTGCTGTGTTTATGAATATAAAACAAAAATAATTTATATATGACTTGAATAATGAAAGTGTTTCCTATCTTCTTGCCAATATGGATTTTCTTTGAGCAACTTCCCATTGCTGAGTCATAAGAGTCAACATTTGTCCCATTACCTTTGCATCTGATACTATATTAAAAGCTGTAGCTTAAAGATCTCAAAATGATGTTTTCAATTTAAAATAAATAAATAATGAGAAATCTAAATAGAATTCTCAATTAATTTAATTATTCATAAAATTTAAATGATTTGTATTAAAATTGCGATAGCTAATATATGGAATTATAGAATTATGAAACTAAATACTTATGAAATGAAAATGTCGAAAAAATATCAAAACAAAAACCAACGACTAGTTATTATTTGATTAATTTGATACACTAAATTCAACATAAGATAAATTCATATATTAAGAAATATATTCTAAATTGTTATTAGTTTTTATGAAGGTTTTTCAATTTGTTTCCATATCGGTCAGTTAGGACGTCAGATTAGATCATTAGCCAAATAAATAGTTCTTACTTTTTTCTGACTTAGTAAACAATAAACAAAACGTTTTAGTTATAAGAAATTGGGAAGAAAAAATTGATGAATTTTACTACATTTGAATAATATTTCAAATGATAATTGTCAAGTTTTACTAATAATAACAATGAATTCTGATTATATATTATACTTGTTTTATAATAATATATTAAGATCTTCTCAGTATTAATTTCTCAACAAAATGTTCAGGAACAATCGGTACTAATGAAAAAGACTTGTGGTGAAAATCTCAGCATGATATGCCTAATTAGATCGAATTTCTGGCTTGTTTTCCTACTGTCGAAGAAAATTGAAAGAACTCCATCGTTATAAAGAGTACAGAGTTTGGACTGCATTCAAACTAAAACTAGCTTTTGTGTGCAATTTTTCATCGGACGGAATTTTTGAAATTTCCTTCTATTCAATTATTACAAACATTTTAATGGACATGTTGTTCAATATAAGCATAACAAAGCAATTAAATATGAAAGTTAGCTCTGTTCCGAGCCGGATAGAATTTATTTCAATTTGTTGCCGAGAAACCAAGTTTTGGGAAAAACACTTAAGAACTGTAAGAGAAAATTTCTTCATCTGAATCCAGAGAAAAAACCATTCTGGAATGGTACATTCACAATATGTTTGTTGACATTTATAGGCTATCTTTCTGATTATTTAAATAATTTTCATTTGACTAAGTGTTGGTTTTTTATTTATTTTCGTTTAAAATGCTGTGACGTTTCGTTTCTAGTTTACAACTTCATCAGTTGTAAAAATTTATAAGATTTTTTCCGGATAATTGTAATTGATAAAAGCAAATCTTAAATAGTTGAATATAGTTTAACTCAATCTTGACATAAAAATTCAATTAATTTCGATTGAAACATTTCAATATTAAATTTTTATTTGATTTTAACTAAATAAATCTTAAAGGTTGATTATCAATTTAAATCTATTTTAATTATTTATCAGAAATATTTCTACAAAAACTAATCAACTCATCGAAATCAAATTGGTTAATATTACATAAATACATAAAAAATAGGGTATGGGTGTAGCTAGAAAATAGAATATCCACACACCCACCCTTCAGACTTGTTTGCTGTTGCTATCCATACTTACAGATATGATAACTTCATTTGGATAAACCAGAAGATTTGATGCTCGCCTTTCAAGAGAGGAACTAATCGAAAGATCTGAAATATTTATAGAATACTATTCTCGATATAAGTTCTATTTCTACATAAAGTTCCAAGTCGAAATTCAAAAATCATTTTTTCTGATGCTCCTGAGAGGGAATACGGCATTCATTTAAAAACATACCGTAAAAATGCAATATCTTCGTACGAACAAGCTATCAGTCCGAACTTTTTTCAAGGTATCCATAGTTTCTTTGTACCTACATATTGCACATTGTCTCAATGCAAAAGCGATTGATCAGTTAAGGATCTTGCCTCGTAAGTAATTTATACATAATTGATGTTTAGATTATGTATTGTTTTGTCAAACCTCGAAATAACCCTTTCATTTCAATTTCAACTAAGAACTCATTCGTTTTTGGAATACATTTATATAAATAATTTTCGACATAAATATAATAATACGAAATAAATCATTTGTATCATCTGTTGAAAATTAATATATAAATTCCACATGTTATTTGTATTTATATTTTGGCCATAGAGACTATTGCACGAAAATAACTTAGTTTCAAGATCTCTTCTGATTGAAAATGTCAAACTGAATATGAGATCAATATTTCTGTTGTATCGTTAGTCATCAATTGATAATATTTGTTTTGAAGAATGTTTCATAAAGTTGAAACCGTTATTTTGAGTTTCAAATAGATGACACAATAGAAAATATTTTACGAGATGTCTTTAAAACTATTTATGATTATTTTCTTTTTCATAAGCTTAAAACATATCGTTTTTTTAGCTGTAACAATACAAATAGCACGATTCAGAATTTTACCGATAAGTTTCGTTATTGTACTAATGTAGCTTAAACACTTTTCTTTACGATTCGTGCTACGTAAAATTCTGCCTTTTTTGTTTCTTATCACAACAGTGTCAAAGAAAGGTAAACTTTTTCTTTTGTTGGATTTTAATAATGTTTATAAAAATGAATAGTATATATTTAGGTACTAATTGTGAATTTAATGATTGTTCGTCAAGTCGTAATATCTTTGCAATATGAAGACAAACAATTGATTCGACTACCGGTAATACAAATATATATAAATGTACGAAGAATTGTAACGATGTTAATGATAATGTATTTGGTTTTAATAAATTATTCCTAATAGTCTATATTGATTGAATAAGTAAATCATTTCCAGCTAATGTACGATCTATAAAGCCAAGGAAATTATTAATATGAAAATGTATCAAGATGATGTATAGTTTCATCATGAATTAAAAATTCACGAAAATTATTTAGAATTGTTTAGCTAAAATAAAATTAGAGATATTATAAAACCATAGAAATTTTAAATTCAAATAAATGGTACTATAATAGAAGATAAATCCAATTATGGACCAAACTAAACGGAAAGGACGATTGATATTCTAAAAAACAATTTAAACTTTAGAAAAATTTCATGAATATAAAAAAACGAACTTTTCTGTTTGCTAATGCTCGAGATGTAACGATAAATGGATCAATTAATCGTAATTCAAATAATGATACAACAATAAAATTTGTTAATGGTGTAGAATAAATATCCAAAAGTGATTGATCCTAAAAAGTAAAGTGAAATCTAAGATTATCAAAGAAAGAAAAATAACCTTAGATGATGCCATAGTAACATGTAATTGTAAATGAATAAGAAGTCCATGGACAATTTGTCGTGAAATACAATTCCATTAATCACCTTCATGTTGAATACTGTCAACAATAATATCATATACAACTAAGTCTAATACTGCTAAAACTAAAAAAAAAAGAATTCAAACAATAATTTATTTTTCTTGAAAATATTTTTTTTCTTTTCTTCTTATCATACGTTGCAAGTCATGTTTACTTGCTTTGTGACAACATAATAAGAAATTTCGTAAGAAATTCTATCTAAAAATAAGCGATAGATCAGAAATACAAGAAATTTTATCAGTGTTTAGTATTCTACAATTAATGTGAATTAAAAGCAATTGAACAAATGAATCGAGTACAGCAACTTGAAAATCACTTTCATTCGTGTCAACATATTTTTTTTTTAGTATTAATTTTTTACTTAAATAAAAACTATGAAACAGAGTAGATCGAATTCACGTTGCTTGTGAAGAAATATTTGAAGATTTTTATTTCAGAAGATGGTGATGAAGGGTGTGGGTGTGGCAGTGAATGTTATTATTTTTTTCAACTCACACTCTACATATACACATAAGACGAATATTTTTTTTTTCGACTACAACGACGACGACATGATATTGATGTCCGTCAGATGAGAAAAAAAAATTAAAAAAAACATACATATATCATTACATAAAAATTGATCGTCAAATCAATTAAAACACACGAAGAAACATCAATTCACGTGTGTGATGTGATTGATGAAAAATCAATCAAAACTGTTGAATATTAAACAATTAACCATAGGGTATATAAAAAGATGGATGTATCATCATAAAACAGTACATTCGCGTTTTCTCAATATGATGCATTACAATGTAATTATATACCCGGGTACATTATTTATTATTATTATTATTATTATTATATTATTTACAATGATAATGATATCATTATATTTTAAATAAGGTAAATTATTTGTCTTTATATTTAACAATACTTTTCTTTTTAGATGAGCTGCGATACAATACAACACAACATTGAAAGGTAGGAAAAAATTGTTTTTTTACATGTTGAGTTGAGTTGAGATAATTTATTTCGAGAAAAAATAAATATTATCAGTTATTATGAGTATGAGTATGAGTACTTTTGAGATGAGATGAGATGAGTTATGAATGTTATTAGTGTGAATCAGAGAACTACGTTTTCTGATTCAATAGGGACAGGAACTTTCGTGCCATAGCGAAGCAGTGTAGTACTAGAGAAGGCCTCTATGAGTCGTTGGTCCCTACCGTGTTAATACGGCATACCTTCGGCCATTGCCCTACCAGTCCGGCGTGGTCCGCCTGCGGTACCTATGGCATTGACAAGGGATCTCTTCCTTGTTGCGCGCGTGCGTAAGTCAAAATGAGCAGAGAAAAATCGAAACAATTAACAATGTGAATAAATTTATTGAGCAAGCCAAAAAGAAAAAATTACAGTTACATTTTCTTTTTTACATTGTCAATTGAGTTTTTGACTGTTTTAATATTAGGATGGTTAGGTGGAAGTGATTTTTGGAAGATAGAAAGAGCCTTTTCTAAGAATGAAAGTGCTTTTGAGTAGTCTCCTTTGCCGGAATATACCATACCGATGTTGTTGTAGGAAGTAGCCAATGAGGGATGATTCGGAGGCAGAGCTTTTTTCGTGATTTCGAGATCTTTTTCGTAAAATTCAAGTGCTTTCGAGTAGTCACCCATGTCATCGTACACTGCACCAATGTTGTTGCAGGAAGTAGCCAATGAGGGATGATTCGAAGGCAGAGCTTTTTCTTTAATTTTAAGTGCTTTTTCGTA
>CAJNOL010002753.1:0-21451 GCA_905250125.1 Rotaria sordida | reverse complement strand
TGATTCGAAGGCAGAGCTTTTTCTTTAATTTTAAGTGCTTTTTCGTAAAATTCAAGTGCTTTCGAGTAGTCACCCATGTCGGCATACACTCCACCGATGTTGCTGCAGGAAGTAGCCAAATCAGGGTGATTCGAAGGCAGAGCTTTTTCTCTTATTTTAAGTGATTTTTCGTAAAATTCAAGTGCTTTCGAGTAGTCACCCATGTTGTTATACACTCCACCGATGTTGTTGTAGGAAATAGCCAAATCGGGATGATTCGGAGGCAGAGCTTTTTCGAGAATTTGATGTGCTTTTTCGTAAAATTCAAGTGCTTTCGAGTAGTCACCCATGTTATTATACACGAGACCGATGTTGTTGCAGGAAGTAGCCAAATCGGGATGATTCGGAGGCAGAGCTTTTTCGTAGATTTGATGTGCTTTTTCGTAAAATTCAAGTGTTTGCAAGTAGTCACCCATGTTGTTATACGCAAGACCAATGTTAGTATAGGTAGGAGCCAATGAAGAATGATCTTCCGAAAGACTTTTTCTCTGGATCTTCACTGATTTTTCATAAAACGCAACTGCTTCTTGGTATTGTCCTTGTTGTAATTTCAACATTCCCAGCATATGATAGATATCTGCTCTATCACTGTCACTGGAAGCGTTCTTGAGTAATTCATTGTAGAGTTCTTCAGCTTGATTGTAGTGACCCACTTTGAGCATTAGATGGCCCAACTGATTCCATCTTGTAGACCCAAAGAGTTTCCCTTTTATGTTTTGCGTCAGACTAGCCAATTCTGGATCACTGTCGCCGGTGAGACTCAATTGAACTTCCCACAGACGACTATTGCTAATTGATTGTTTGATGTCGTCGACACGAAAAACAGTATGCATTGAAAATAAAATTTCTTTTTCGGTTTTAATAGCACTGTATTCGTCGATAAGTGCAAATGGAGTAGTCGTCGCAGATATTGTATTTGGGTCAATTGTCATGATGAAAAGAACACCCACGACAGCTTTATTTTTCCGCATGGCACGTTCTACGAATCTCATAGCGATCTGTTGCTCTGTGCTTGTTGATAAAAAGTTGTTAAACGCAAGCAAGCCACCTTTTGTAGCGAGTAAATGCTGAATATTCTCGTTGCTTAGACCCTGACCACGATATACGATAAAACGATTTACAAAAGTACTCCGTTGGTTTTCGTACAATTGCTGCAATTGTCGACGAAGATCACGGATGAAAAATCCTAATGTCATCATTGCTTGTGTATCAAGTGATCGCAATGATAGGTTCAGCATATCATATAAGAATATTGGACGGGTATACCACCAAACGGGGCTTTTCTCATTATAGCCACGGTGGAACTCCGATAATTGAGATTCACGAACACCTTTTCGACGGCAGTATTCTACTAACTTCTCCATAGCCTTTTTATCATCTTCGATGATTTCCAATAAAATCTCTTTGAATATCATCGTGTACATAAAAGATGGTTCTAATTGATCGAGGTTCTTTTCATTCGACATTGTTGTTGTTGAGATCATCTGCTTTGAAAGGAAACTCATTGGTATTGCATCATGGTCACGTTGGTATATATTGTCACTTAATGAATTACATAATAATTTGATTTCTTGGAAGACTCCTTGAACTTTTGACCATTGCTTATATTGGGTATCTTTGCCCTGAAAAACATAAATGCTTTCTAGGTGAGGAATATCATGGATGAGTGGCACCAAATGTTGATTTATTGTGCCGACAATAATTAGTAGCACCTTAATATCATCTATCTCCGTAATGAAATCAACACAGTCGTCTGGTTCTTCGAAAGTTTTGACATCGCTGGCGATGCTGAATAGCTGCTCTAACGTATTTTGCGAAGTCGAGTTTTTCAAATCAATATTTTTTTCCAACCAGATCAATAAATAATCTTGACCACGACATTCTTTTGCTTCATTAGCATTTGATGATATTTTCTTCATTGATGAAGTCTCCGCTTTTGATGAATCAACAGTTAATTTCGAATCATTGGCACTCATATTTGACATAACTGATCATTTCATTGGTGAACGAGCCGAGAATTTTGAATATCTAATAGTTTCCTTTTCCCAGATTATATAGTCTACGAATATATTCACCGGTTTCAAATCAATTTTGATATTCACTAAAATTTCTACTACTATTTAAAAAACATATAACTGTAAGACAAAACGCACGAAAAAAAATTCAATAATTTTACTGAGTTTCTTTTTGTTCTTTTTTGGGTGTTTGGGACAACTAAAATGGCATAAAGTGACATATATGGCTGCATGTGTATAGTTTACATGGGTGTGGGTGTCAGAAGAAGGAAGATACAAGGTGTGGGTGTAGGCGGGGTATGTGGGCGTAGGTGTGTGGGGTTGGTGTGCGTGCGGGCTGGAGCCGATGGGTATGGTTGCGAATGTGAGGGATTTTATCTAGTTGTGAGTGACTGAATGTATTTTTGTGGATAGTTGGTTGTGGGAGTTGCGAAGTTCATGCGAGTACTTTCGGATGTGTAGATTGTCAGGTCGGGGTGATTAGTTCGGCATGATTGAATGTGAATGTAGGCTTGTGGGCGGAATTCGGTACATGCCGAATTCAAGCCAAGATTGAGCAAGTCACACTTGAGTACAGTAAGAGTAGGCTCAGACTTGCCCGAAATTGAGCTGAAGGAGAGTGTAAACATGTGTTGTCAAACCTGAGGTACTAGAATTTAGCACGTAGGTTGGTTTGATTGGATATTGCTGAGTATATCATTGAATGTAGATCTTTGGATTTGGTCGTGGTTCCTGGTAAGCTACACAGTGATTGCAGTGACATTTACATACACATTCACTCGCACAGATAGGTATTGTGTCGACGCTCAGTAAATTTCCTGATCACTATCATGCTTTCTATTTAGAATTGATAGTACCTATGCTTTTTGGTATGCAGTGATCAGCAGACGAGAGCTTCTCAAATTCATTTGCATCTATGGTTTTACAGCAAAATTTCGTTTGTTCATACTGGTTTGCGTCGACACATGACAATATATTTGTTGTTTATATCGTTATCGGCACTTTTTTCATTGGAAAAGTTTTATCTTCACTGCTAAGCATTTCTATATTACGTAAACGTTTCAAAATCGTTGCTAATGATCCACTCACTTTTCTCGACAGGGAAGCTTTCGAAGCCTGTAAGTATCATTTTTATTCCTTATCTTATGAAACTACCACTGACATTATTTTAGTTGTTTGGCCTCAACATTGAAACTCGTTAAAAGATTATAATTAGAACTGGGCGCAGACGTAAAAAGGTTATCATTGCAAAGACAGACAAATTTGTCGAACAAAGTACAAAAATATCGGTAAATCTGTGCGCGACGGATGTAAGAAAGTAAAGTCGATTTACTGCTCGCTGAGAAACTATCAGTCGATTAGCTAAATGAAATTTTGTCCTGGATATCAATTTCATTTTTGTCTCAATCATTTGTAATTAATATCTCAGTCGTACGTCTGTTATACTTGTGCCGTTTAAAAACTCAAAGCTCTGTTTAGAAATCATCGTTGTAAGTAACTCACCAGGATGCAGTAGTCAAAATGAAGTATTTCAATAACAATGGTTTTCAAATCGGTTGAATTATGTATATGTGAGACACGCAGCTTGTGTACCGAAGAAACTCTTTTATTACTTGTGCAACACAAAATAAGCTTTGCTTATCTGATGTCTTCTTCCTTTCTGTTTTTTATTGCTGTCGACCACGTGCTTTCTTGAGAAATCATGCTCTTGATAACAGTTAAATACTAAACACGGAGAGTAGGCTAATACTGAAAAAGAGTTTATGAGAATTTGGCTGAGAGTTTAGATGGCTAAAAACCTCTTTTGTAGGGTTTATTATTCTGCGCCTTTTTTACGGTAATAGTAAAGTACTCTGTATAGAAATTTTAGTCAATCAAAAGTAGTTAGTGTGTCAGTGTTTCAGTGAACATCAGTGTTTCAGTGGTCTCCAGTGTGTCAGTGTATGCTGATGTGAATTCATCAGTGTTATCAGTGAACGTCAGTGTCAGTGTAATAGCAGTGCCAGTGACACCGATAACAGCATTGCCAGTGTTTCAGTCGATGCTGCATCGGTGATCCTGACGTCAGTTTTTCAGTATTTACACTGACATTGCACATCACTATTTTACACATATTTCAAATGATTACAACATCAATCAAGAATCATTGTAGGAAGATTGAAAGTGAGGAATACTCTCTCGACTTTTTATTGGTACATTTCCATTTTCGATTTCTCAATACGGCAAGGCTTCATGGAAAATGGTTTGTGACAAAAAACCAAGTTTGCAGTCTATTCTTACGTTGTAGTTTGGATAATCATATTTATTTATCGTAAAGATCATTATTTGACGATCGAAATCTGAAAAAAAGGCAGAGACATGCACGAAAACTAATGCTAGTATAGTTGTAAAATATTGGTATTGAGACCTTGTCTTTAGTTTGACTTTAGTATCTGAGAGTATAACTGTGGGTGAAATAAATGTCCACGCTCACACACACAAGTCGATGGGTTAAATAATTTTTGATTCATCTTCCGTACTACTCTATGTATATCTGATAGATTTATAAAAAAATCGTTGAAGACTTAATTGAAACTTGAATTTCATCCAGATCAACCTCTTATGTTTTCCAGACTTTATTAAAAGAAAATTTCTGGATATGTCTGAATTGGTTTGTATGTTGAAAGAATCTTCCTTCTTCTTTAGTAATTGACAAAGTGGATTCAATAAGATCTTAATTATAGTCCTTGGAATTCAAAATAGGATACTTTTTGTTTTGATTTTTATGTTTATTTTGGACTATCTTCAGTCATTGACTTGTTTTCGGATGTATTACGTAGTGAATAAACCGATGTTTCTCTTAAAATATTCTTTTTTTCTTTATAGCGTAAACGATTTTTGAATTGTCCGTTCCAATGAGCACGAAGGAAACCGTTTTTTTTGTGCTCTTTTCTTTATTGATGAAATAAGATGAATGTGTCGAATCTTCTAAAGTATGAATTGAATTCAAAAAATAGTAATTATATTGAAAATTATCAATTTTTCATAAATATATAGGAAAATTGTGTGATGTTCATAATCATGTAAGTCTCATTTATTTCAGAATAAAATATAATGCGAAACCGGTCATAGAAAAATCATATTCTACTAACACTTCAGAATCAGATCTTCTTATAGGTACTCAATAAAGTTTATTTCTGTTAACTATTGTATATTTTTGAACGATAATAACTCCTGCATATTATACAGCAATAAAAATAGCTATTTATGGTCCTCACAAACTAAATTTTTTATTTTAAGTATGAATTTTTTTCTTGTTTATAATCAATCGCTGTGTGTTCTTTACCTTGAATGTTTTACTGTTGTTATGTGCAGTTCTTCTCAATAGAGTATGTAGTCGAAAATAATTCAAAAAGAGAAACGTAAAAAAAGGAGGCAAAAACAGACAAAATGGAGCGTAAAGTGTTGCCATGAGGCAAAAATAACAAATGAATCATTCGACAAAAAACAGACGCTTGTGACATACGCAACACCCAACGAAGTTGAAATCAATCATCACTGAAATTTACTCGGTATAGTTGGTTGTGATTACTTGATTTTTATGAGTAACTTATTGAAAGAATTTCTGAGACTAGAACGAGTATTTTAAATGTCATAAACAGAGCTAATCTTTGATTGAATACTAATTAGAAAGGGTTTCGACAAATATGAAATTGATACTCATGACCAAGTTACGTTTTCTTAATCGATTGATAATTGCTTATCAGACAGTAATCTAATGAATTTACTTTGTTCCATCTATTACACATAAATTTAACGATTGGACGAGTTTCTACTATTTGGTAATTTTCATTTTCGCCGAACTTTTTCTGCCGATGATGTGGTTCGCCGAATCAATTTATAGCCGAGAACGAGTCTGGAACAGATATGATCCGTTGTATATATAACAATTTCTTAACAAATCGATTGACTACCATCTCAGTTGGTGGGATATGGGTATGGATGTGGATGTGGATTTGTGTGTGGGGAGTGAGTTTCGATGTGGGCATTGATGCTGACACTCAGTTCCACACTCATACCCTACCAACTCAGATGGTAACCAATCTATTCGTTAATAAACTAATTAATTATAAAAAAGATGTTAGATATACAATTGATCATATTTGATCCAGACTCGTTCACGACTATGAATTGATTCGACGATATTGGAGTCGGCGAAACACATCGTTGGCAAAAAGAAAATTCGGCAACATGAGCCTAATTCTTCTATTCTATGAAGTTGTCATTATTTCACATGATTAGCTTGCTTCCTTTTTATACCATTCTGTTCATCACCTTCTGTTAACCCAGAAACAAGAATCGAGCTATTAGGATAATGTGACTGAAAATTTCATGAGAGACATAAATATCGCATAATGACACTGTCGAAATATGGCTGCAATTGAGGACGAATATCTTTTTTTCCACACACGATTGGGACCAATGTCGAATTCGAGTTCAAAAATAAATGAAAAAAGCGGCTTCCATGTTGAAATAGCAAAAGAAAGCAAAAGAAAATTTTATCATAAATTATAAATTTATAAATCCGATGGTAGACTCTTATGAATGCAGCAAAAAAGATAGAAACGAATAAACTAACGTACATTGTAAATATAATTCGAATCAAAACTACTGTGATCACTGTGTACATGGGGACGAGCATGGGTCGCGACTAGGGGTCAACAAGTTCAGCTCTATGAACAAGTTCCATAGGTCCCCAAGTTCTATCATATGAGGGTATCGATAGATACTCAAGCTCTGTTATATAGGAGGAGCATAGGCTCCCAAGAACTATTATATAGAGGCACCCACAGGTCCCCAAATTCTATCATATGGAGGTACCCATAAATCCTCAAGGGCTATCATATAGAGGTATCCATAGGTCCCAAGGGCTATCATATAGAAGTACCCATAGGTTGCTGAGAGCTATCATAGAGGATATCCATAGATCCTCAAACTCTATTATATAGGGGTACGCATAGGTCGCCAACGCCTATTATATAGAGGCACTCATAGATCTTAGGACTGTCGTATAGTGGTATGCATAGGTCGTCATTGCCTATCCTATTGATGTACACATGAGTCCTGAAGGGTATTGTAATGATTGTCCATAAGTCATCATCGCCTATTGTATCAGTGTATCCGTAAGCCACCACCTTCAGTCTGTGGGATTATCCGTAAATTTTTAAGCTCTTTTCCTGTGCAGTACCTTCAAACGACGAAGGGCTATCCGGGTTAGATATCGTTAACTTTTCAAGCATTATCTTGTGGGTGTGGGTTGATATGGGTGAGTGTTGGTGGGTGTGGGTTGATATGGGTGAGTGTTGGTGGGTGTGGGTATGGGTATGAATATGGGCGTGAGTGTGAGATGTGGGACATGGAGTGTAGGGTGTGAGTGTAAATTAGGAGAAGATGCACAGCAACAGTCGCACTCAACTCATACCCACATCCAACCCATACCCAGACTACTATCCACACTCAACCCGCACCCATCCCACGCCCGCATCCAACCCACATCCCATACTCACCTACAACCACACCCATACTCGCACCCACACCCAACCCACGCTCACATCCACACCCACACCCTACACCCCACACTCTTTCAAAATTTCGAGGCATTTTTGCTCTTTTTTTATGTGATTTACGTGAATTTTTCTCTAACAAACCTGAAGCTTTGTAAAAAAATAATAGAGCAAACCCTGAGTTTTTTTTGTGAAAATTATACCAGAACTCACATCGACAAAAAACTTTTTTTTTGCTCCCGTTTTGTATTCGATTAGTACAGAAATAACTTTGATATAAGAATGTATTATTATGAATTATTTTGAGGACTTGATAAGTCTTCTTTTACTTTACTCATGGATCAAATCTGTGCTCGATAGATATCTACCAACTAGTTATGTTCTCTTGTTAGTTTTGAATTTGAACTAGAATTCCATCTAGAAATTAATTTGCACCTCATAGCTGAATAGAATAAAAAGATTTCATCTATACCAAATAAGAGAATTTGACAAACTTTATATGGATGGAAAAAGTTAAAGTGTGAGTGATGGTTTTCGCTTTGAATACGTTTGATTGACATTTTTCTCATGTTTGTTAAAAAAAAAAGGAAGAAACTGAGATAATCTACGCAATCTTCATTTTTGGGATGGTCAACGTTAGACATCTGTTGTTTCGCAAAACATCAAAGCCACTTTGTTTGTGTCAAATTAATGAAATGACTCAGGAAAAAATCAGTAACACTATGAATGAATATTATAAAGTTTGTATTAAGTGTTGTATCTTCAATAGTCATTCGATTGGACTGAAACGATCAAGTAGGAATCTAAGCTTGTAGAATCGTATAATATATGTAAGAAGAAATCGATTCTGAAACTAGGTTGCATAGCTCATTGTCTAAAGCAAGGCTGTTTTTTTCTCAGAAATTTGATCTTAAAAAAAATACCATCACTTCATAACATAGGAAACTGTACAGTAGACTTGCTTTTATTGAGTCCTATGTTTAGAATTTCGTTTCAAATTTAAGTGAAAAATATCTGACTCTAAATTCTTAAATAGAAAATACTCAGTTGATGTAAAACCTGATGAACTCTAAAATAAATCATGAACTTGATTTTATGGGAGCATCTGAATCAGTCATATGTCAAATATCGAAAGCTCCAAGTTTTACGTGTTTCACTGAGTTACTAGAAAATAGACCTGATTTTCTTTTTAGTACCAATTGATCGTATCGATGTAAAGCTAGCACGACGACCAATCAGGAATGATCTTTCCATCAACCAATCAGATATCGCGCATTCTTTACCATGCATAGTCCATAAAATACCTCATATCACCTCCTTAGCAACCAACTCCTTTTCCCCACTAACCAATGAAAAGTTACTGCCTTTTCAAAACCAACAACCAAAAACTTTATAACAGACATCAAAAAAACAATTCCACAAAAAAAAAACTTCGTTCATAAATCAATATGAATCAGCCACAGCACGACGAATTACCACGACGAATACACAGTGCCCCAATTCCAAACTTATTTTCTCTCCTCAAGAATATCTCCCGAAGATGAGTTATACTTCATTTGATTCAGAATTTAATTCTGCATTCAATGATGTATAATTCAATGAAGGGACATATGTCAGAAGAGAGAACCATTCATTCCGAATATCGGTACGATGGGAAAAAAATATGCCGTTGAGATATTTCAACGGCTATTTTCTCTCTTCAAAAATATGTCCCGTCCATCATTTATACATCATTTAATGCAGAATTCAATTCTGTATTCAATGATGTATAATTCATTGACGGAACATATTTTGGAAGAGAGAACCATTCGTTCCGAATATCGGTACGATGGACGAAAAATATGTGGTTGAGATATTTCAACGGCTATTTTCTCTCTTCAAAAATATGCCACGTCCATCATTTATACGTCATTTGATGCAGAATTCAATTCTGTATTCAATGATGTATAATTCATTGACGGGACATATTTCGGAAGAGAGAACCCTTCGTTGCGAATATCGGTACGATGCTAAAAAAATATGCCGTTGAGATATTTCAACGGCTATTTTCTCTCTTCAAAAATATGTCCCGTCCATCATTTATACATCATTTTATGCAGAATTTAATTCTGTATTCAATGATGTATAATTCAATGACGGGACATATTTCAGAAGGGAGAACCATTCGTTCCGAATATCGGTACGATGGAAAAAAATATGCCGTTGAGATATTTCAACGGCTATTTTTTCTCTTCAGAAATATGTCCCGTCCATCATTCATACATCATTTTATGCAGAATTTCATTCTGTATTCAATGATGTATAATTCAATGACGGGACATATTTCGGAAGAGAGAACCATTCGTTCCGAATATCGGTACGGTGGAAAAAAAAATATGCCGCTGAGATATTTCAACGGCTATTTTCCCTCTTCAAAGATATGTCCCGTGCATCATTTATACATCATTTTATGCAGAATTTAATTCTGCATTCAATGATGTACTACTTAGTGACGGGACATATTTCAGAAGAGAGAACCATTCGTTCCGAATATCGGTACGATGGGAAAAAAATATGCCGCGGCGATATTTCAAGGCCTATTTTCTCTCTTCAAAAATATGTCCCGTCCATCATTTATACATCATGTTATGCAGAATTTAATTCTGCATTCAATGATGTATTACTTCGTGACGGGACATATTTCGGAAGAGAGAACCATTCGTTCCGACTATCGGTACGATGGGAAAAAAATATGCCGTTGAGATATTTCAACGGCTATTTTCTCTCTTCAAAAATATGTCCCGTCATTGAATTATACATCATTGAATGCAGAATTAAATTCTGCATAAAATGATGTGTAAATGATGGACGGAACATATTTTTGAAGAGAGCAAATAGTCGTTGAAATATCTCAACCGCATATTTTTTTTCAACCGTACCGATATTTGGAACGAATGGTTCTCTCTTCCAAAATATGTCCCGTCAATTAATTATACATCATTGAATGCAGAATTAAATTCTGCATAAAATGATGTATAAATGATGGACGGCACATATTTTTGAAGAGAGCAAATAGTCGTCGAAATATCTCAACGGCATATTTTTTACCGTCGTACCGATATTCGAAACGAATTGTTCTCTCTTGCGAAGTATGTCGCGTCAATTAATTATACATTATTGAATACAGAATTAAATTCTGCATAAAATGATGTATAAATGATGGACGGGACATATTTTTGAAGAGAGCAAATAGTCGGCGAAATATCTCAGCGGCATATTTTTTTTTCCACCGTACCGATATTCGGAACGAATGGTTCTCTCTTCCGAAATATGTTCCGTCATTGAATTATACATCATTGAATGCAGAATTAAATTCTGCATAAAATGATGTGTAAATGATGGACGGAACGTATTTTTGAAGGGAGCAAATAGTCGTCGAAATATCTCAACGGCATATTTTTTTAGCATCGTACCGATATTGGGAACGAATGGTTCTCTCTTCCAAAATACGTCCCGTCATTGAATTATACATCATTGAATGCAGAATTAAATTTTGCATAAAATGATGTATAAATGATGGGCGGGATATATTTTTGAAGAGAGAAAATAGCCCTTGAAATATCTCAGCAGCATATTTTTTTTCCACCGTACCGATATTCGGAACGAACAGTTCTCTCTTCCGAAATATGTCCCGTCATTGAATTATACATCATTGAATGCAGAATTAAATTCTGCATAAAATGATGTATAAATGATGGACGGCACATATTTTTGAAGAGAGCAAATAGTCGTTGAAATATCTCAACCGCGTATTTTTTTTTAACCGTACCGATATTCGGAACGAATGGTTCTCTCTTCCGAAATATGTCCCGTCATTGAATTATACATCATTGAATACAGAATTAAATTCTGCATAAAATGATGTATAAATGATGGACGGGACATATTTTGGAAGAGAGAAAATAGCCCTTGAAATCACTCAACGGCATATTTTTTACCGTCGTACCGATATTCGGAACGAATTGTTCTCTCTTGCGAAGTATGTCCCGTCAATGAATTATACATCATTGAATGCTGAATTAAATTCTGCATAAAATGATGTGTAATTCATTGACGGGACATATTTCGGAAGAGAGAAAATAGCCGTTGAAATATCTCAACGGCATATTTTTTTTCCATCGTACCGATATTCGGAACGAATGGTTCTCCCTTCTGAAATATGTCGCGTCATTGAATTGTAGATCATTGAATGTAGAATTAAATTCTGTATAAAATGATGTATAAATGATGGACGGGACATATTTTCGAAGAGAGAAAATAGCCGTTGAAATATCTCACCGGCATATTTTTTTTCCATGGTACAGATATTCGGAACGAACGGTTCTCTCTTCCAAAATATGTCCCGTCATCAAATTATATATCATTGAATGCAGAATTAAATTCTGCATAAAATGATGTATAAATGATGGGCGGGACATATTTGTGAAGAGAGAAAATAGCCGTTGAAATATCTCAACGGCATATTTTTTTACCGTCGTACTGATATTCGGAACGAATGGTTGTCTCTTCCGAAATATGTCCCGTCATCAAATTATATATCATTGAATGCAGAATTAAAGTCTGCATAAAATGATGTACAAGTGATGGAGGGGATATATTTTTGAAGAGAGAGAATAGCCGTTGAAATACTTCAACGGTATATTTTTTTTCTCTTGTGGCAATTTTCGGAAGGAATGGTTCTCCATTCAGAAATATCTCCCATTTATGAGTTATGCATCATTCGATGCAGAATTAAATTCTCTAGAAGTAGACGTATAACTCATGTGCGGGCGATGGATAGTGTGGCGCACAAATCGATTTTTTGTGAAAATTGTTCACTTTTGTTTCGTCGTGCTAGCTTCACACGCATTTCTGTTGCTAAGGCCGCCATTTCCAAAGAATTGACCTCCGCTTGGAGTTTTTTTCTTTTTGGATTTTATGATTGGTGATTCATACGACCAATCAACTTTTGTGGCTCGTCGTGGTAATTCGTTGTGTTGTGCTAGCTTCACATCGATATTGATCGTCATGGATAAATCGAATCTAAAAAAAAAGAAACGATTCTTGTGATTGATTGCATGAATTGGTCATCTAATATATATTAGTAGTATACGAGGATATAAAACGTTTTAAAATATGCAAACTCATATATAGAAATATTACAATTCAAACGTTAATTTGAATCAATTAAGTACTAGTAAAATAAAGATATGTTTTGGATGATTTATCTGAGACTCACATAAACATGTATCTCTCGACAATTAGACTCAAATACAAAATAAGGTATTTTATTAGATAAATTCGCACAGCTTTTGACGTTCTATGTCCTGGTGATCTTATTGGCACTATGTGACGTGTTTATGTTTACTGCAGGATATTAATAGATCAATGGTAAATTCAGAGAAGCATAGAGCTAGCTATTCCTGCCTATGTGACATGCCAACATGTAATTCTAAGATGAGCTTCATTGATATTTAGTTCAAAAAGAATGTGAGCCACAAAACATGATACATTTCAGGAATACACAGTTATGAAAACAAATTTTCATAAACTTGTGGAAATCATTTTCTTCATAAGAAAATATGCAGAACTCTAGTTTTTCTGTAAGTATGAAGTATTTGTGTACTTTCAAAAAAGAAAAAGAAGAGAATGGAAATTTTCGGAAACTTATAGACCCATAAAAGTTTCAGTAATTTTGCGTTTTACATCGCCAAAATTTCCTATTGTTTTGAAAGCCTCGCAACATCTCATTAAACAATCTAATCTTGTAAACAATTTAGATAATCTTGAAGAGATTGTCTCGAAAATAATTTGGTTGAAGTGTATCTTCGGCAAATAAAATCTGGTTTTTGTAGATTGTCAACTTTCAAATGGATACTAACAATAGTGATACATCAATGTCTCTTCGCGTCGCTGATTTCAGCCCGTTACCAAAGCGAATGCTAACTCCCATCGAAGGCTATGAAGGCATGCCACTTGTATCAATTGAAGATGCAGTAGAACCTCTCGTTAGCATCGTACCAAAGGTCCAACGTAATGTATATATCGTCAAACAGAACTGTAAGAACCCAGCAGATGGCTTAACAACTGATGAATCTGCTTCGATTATGCTCTATACATACGAATCGACACCACATGAACACTCTCTTTATGTCATTCTCAACGAAACATTACGTGCTGAAGACAGACAGAAACTGAAGCCTTGGTTTCTCTACTTGCGACTTGTATTGACAGCACTAGCTCATCTACCATCCGATCGACATTTCGTTAATCGAGGAATTCGAAAAGACCTATGCGCAGAATATCCAAAAGGCAGCACTTTTATTTGGTGGGCATTCTCATCTTGTACGTCTTCTGTTGAGGTGCTGGAATCTGGAATATTTTTGGGCAAAACTGGAACTCGTACTTTATTTCAAATCGATTGTCATACAGGAAAGAATATTAAAAATCATTCATTTTTGACCAAGGAAGATGAAATTCTCTTGCTTCCTGCCAGACAATTTGAAGTTAAATCCTGTCTCGATTCTGGCAACGGACTCTATATAATACAAATTAAAGAAATAGATCCATTGTATCCATTACTTGAACCCGTTCCAGTATCTCCAAAGATGCCTTCAGGTAATAATTCATTATGAATAGGAGAAAATGTAGATTAGAATCGCTAACAGATTAGCTAATTCATATTCGATTTTGAGTAAATGAATGAATGAATAGATAGATGAAAACAACGTCGACATCCATCCTTCTTCAAGAGAATTCGCCACAACTACGATTCTCCAAATTCATTTTGATTTCGCTCTTGTTTCTTATGTAAATACATGACATAGAAAGAGATGGGTATGCTTGTAGTTCCGTGCGAGTGATACGACTATTTACAAATTTTCATTCATAAGATGGCTTTACTAACGATATTTCTCCATAAGTATAAACATTGATTGTATACTATCCAACTCTGTATTTCGCACGAACATATGAATAATGTATTTAAGTCTGTATGAAGCTAGTCACAGAAAAAAGAAATGATTGTCGATATCTCCAGAAAGACAAGAAGAGAAAGGAAATACTTATATTTTTGAAATCTTTCTTTTGTCAAGTTTATGTTCTTGTAACTGAACTGATTCACAGACTTTGAATATCGTACGAAACCACGGAAATAAAACATCATCATAAATTATATGAAAACGCCGTCAGCTCGAAATGAATCGCATAATTTTTTTCGCATCTTATTCACTTTTTTCGTGAAATTACTTATGGTTTTAGTCGAAAACCGGCGATTTTCAGCTAGCAAATATCAATACTGTTTGAAGCAATAGTGTAAGAGTCTCTTCTGATAGCGATGTTCTAGCGCTTTACCGTAAAAAGCTTTTCGGGAATTGAGTCGAATGAGATGGGTGTAGGTGTGACTGAGATTGTTTCTATGGACAATATTCATACCCCTAGACTCAACTATATACTTGGTTTAAATGCTAAAAGCTATCAAAAATAGTTTTACGATAGGAAAAGTATGTAAATTTCAGATACTATTAATATGATAAACTATAAGAATTGCTTAAGGTCTTTTTCAGAAAATCCATGTTTTCCAAAAAAAAACACTCAATGTTGAGTTTTTATCTTAGAAAAATGCAGCGAAGTTTCCTCTTGCCAAATTTGAACAAGTTTTTGAAGCAAACTTCGACCTTTTCATCAGTTTTTTTTTTGAGAAATTTTCGACGTTTTTAAATAGTCTCCCAGTTTTAGGAATACTGCCTCTTATTTGTATCAGTATTGAATAAATCATCATATTTAAACATGACCAATGGTGATAGTTTACATTACTTTTTATGTACTGCAAAAAAATTTTACTGACATGCATTATGAATATATTATTTTAATATGTTTTATTCCTGAATATGAATGAAAATAATCGATTTCTAAACTTTTTTGTCTTTTTTCTTAGAACATGGTTTTTAATCAGTAAAAGTGAACTCCTTCCACCTGACTTAGTATATCGCCAATATATTTCTTTGTTTTAAAGGTCTAAATGAGAGTGAAATTTTGTTCGATCGAATTTTTGACAGTTGATTTGCATGTTGAGAAAAACTAGATACAGTGTCGTGAGGTTATTTGTTTTGCTTATTTTAACATAATATGTACTAAAATGATCTTACAAAATGAATTGGAAGGGAATTTCGAAATTCTGTCCGATGAAAAATTGCATACTAATATTGATTTTAATTTGAAACTACTTCAAGCTCTCTATCACTTCTATTAAAGAAGTCATAAGAATTCTTCTGGTGATTATAAATGGGTCAAAAATAAGATTGAAGTTACGTCTAGTTAGATATATATCCGGCTGAAATGCTAACCACAAGCTTTTTTGATCAGGATCACTCATTCCTGAAGTTTTCAGCCTAAACTAATCGTTCTAAATAGTAAATCTATTGTGAGAAGGATCTTTAGATCAGTCGTATCTCCCATCCACACGCAATGCTCTGTGGTGCGTAGACTATGTTAATTATCACAAGACAGTGATTGACAGAAACTTATGTATCGAAAATATACTGCAGTCGAGAGCTGGAGTTGTAAATAACACTATCTAATTATTCAACTTTAATTAACAAGTAAATTGATGGAAAGCATACCATTTTCTGAAAAACGAATAATCTTATGAATTTTGTGCCATTTTTTTACAGGAAAATATTTTGTCAAATTCGATCATCTGGTGTGTTAGTACACAGTAAAAAATAGTCTGTGGGTATGGATATGGGATGTGAATGCGGATGTTACTGAAGATGAGAATGATAATAACACTGCACACACTCACATTCAACAAACATAGCTTGAAAGGTTTTATTCAGCTTGATCGAATGTGGTAGGAGAAGTCAATGACATTGAATTACCCTATATATGATATATATTATATTTAAAAAGATCCCAACATTGTCATCAGAGTCATCTTAATTGTATCATTATTCACCAATGTAGATATAGTTTCGGCATTGATTCAGTGAACCACACTTGATGGTAAATGAGTGTACTCACAATTCTTGGTCCATTCTCTTCGAGCGCATATGCAAAAATAAGTTGACATGAATATTGTTCGCTCAAATTAAACAAAAAGTATTCATCTTTATTTTATTTTTCATATTTATGTGCAAAACCGTACACATTTCGAATTTAGATATTTTCGATATAGCGTTTCATTTGAATAACATGAATCAAACATTTGATAAAAAAGACTTTCTATTTTCGTAAATCTCCTTTTCAATAAGGAAAACTATGCACTATTTAATGGGGTCCAGTTTAGAATTTTTCTGGAAAAGTTTTCTATCACGAGAAATTATCGAATAAAAGATTTTTGTAGGTGAAAAATCAACGATTGTTGTTGTATAATTATAAAAATAATATTCATCAGATTCGTCATGGTTACATATCAAAAACAGGATAAAATGCAAAAAGCTTAAAAAAAAACAAATTAAAGTAAATCTTTGATTTTCAAAACATTTTTTTTCGGGAGTAACCTTGTATTTTGGCTTTTATAGTCAAGCTTATCTGAAGATAGTCTAACAGAAATTCTAAACGACGATAAATATGAACTTCCCCGATAACAATTAAGTAATCATCAAAAGTACGATGCATACAAATGAGACGCTATATCACTATAATGTATTGTAGCGAGATGACAATTTAATACAGTTTTCAACTAGTTGTCTGAATGTCGTGCTTGATGAAAATTGAAGAACAGCTTTCGTTTGAAATGAACTAAATTATTGATTTTCAAGTAAATATTAGCGAACAAAGATCTTTTATTCTATTTAAAATAACACTATAGAAGACTTGCATTGTTTAAATTTTAATAGGCACTCGATTATATTTCTTTTGAGGCAAGAGCTAAAAATTTAAAAAAAATTACTTAACTTTTTTCCTGAAGCACGAAAGCCACATTTATGATCGAAACTCATTTTAGAACATCATCATACTACAATACATCATTGATATTATTTTTCATACATACACTTCGTATTTCTCATGGTTAGTCAAGTTTTTTATTAGATAAGTTTATTTTGTATTCGTCCAAGGTGTTTATTGCATTGTTTTCATATGAACTTGATTCTGAAAACTAAAAACCAAGTTTGCTTCTAAGAAGATGGCATATATTTTGGAGATTCATCTAAATATCATAACTTTGTGTGTTAATGAGAAACTTTATATATAGTCGTTTGATTGTCAAAAGTTCTTTCCTTAAAAACAAAAGAATCTCTTTGATTCTATCCATTTTTATCGACAGATATGAGCAATCTATCAACCAGGACAAAAAAAAATACAGCAGTACAGAAAAATTGTATGTGTATATGTTTTATAATCGATGAGATGATCAAAACTATCTGATGAAACATTTATATTTTGGTATAAGAGACTTTAGATCATTTTTACGATAATGAAAGTTCAAGTAGAATTTTCCATTGAGAAATTGTTATTGCTCAGAAATAATTTTGACACTCAGATTTCGTAATTAATAGGAATGTAACATCTGTCTCTTCTTATTAGTATTCTAACAAGCAGTTTACAAATTAGTTAAATAATTCATATGAGATAAAATTTTCAAGTCAGAAATATTAAAAGAAGGAAGTTAATAATATTACTGGAATAAATAAAAACTTTTACAATGAAATTTTCGTAAAAAAGACTAACTTGACAAAGTTATACGTTTTCCAGGCATCGTTTGTGCTCTGTATCAAAAAACGATAAAGTAAGGCTTCATTCGTAGACATACATAATTTTCTAGAGAATTGAATGATAAATCTTCTTACAAGAAAACTTTGTTTCAAAATGACTAAAACGTGCATAAATACTCAGAAAAATGCTGTGACTATCACTTATTTTGCCCTACCCTTCTTATTATTTTCTCGTCATTCTTCTTCCAAATGACTGGAGTTATAGCTCTACGTGAAAAATTATAGTTTACGACACGAAGTATTATCGCAAACACCTCTATTCAAAGTAGCGATTATGCTATGTTTTCATTTGAGAATCAGATATTTCTTCGCCATGCAACCTTATTGTGCTGTTAAATACCTCTCCTGCACATTTTACCGAAGATCTACTTTGAATAATACACTCAAACAATTTTGCCATTTCGTCATCGTTTCTACGCGCATACTAATAATTAAAATTGTGTTGTCGTTTTCGGTTATTGATCATGATAAATTTAAATAAACGAGAAAGATTTTTAGAACACAAATTATGAATATTGGTTTCAATAGAGTGGCTGTTAATCTCCAGAATCTTACTAGAGTTCTATATTAGTTCTAATCTTGAGAATTATTCCAACAGTTCTTTTGAAAGAAACTGATCGGTTTTAAAAGTTCTTTGAATTAGTTTACAGAGATCGAATCGACTTGGTTTTAGATCAAACCATATGGAACCAAACCGAAATCAGTTCGGTTGAAACTTTTAAAAAATCTAAGCGAATCTAGTTTGGTTCTAAAGAAACATGAACCGATCGCATCTCTGGCAGTTTACCTGAACTTATGTGCTTTAACTGTCGCAGATCTAAAAAAGAATAGTTTCATAGAACTGAGAGCTCTTGCATGTCTGGTCGCATCGTATTATATGAGTCAGCTATGTAAATAAATTTCATATTCGATTCTTAGAAACCAAGAAGCACCTTTTGAGGTACCATCAATTGTACTTTTTCTTATTTTATGATGCATTCGATGTGTTCATCGATGGCATAGGCAAACGGAATGAAAGAGTTCTGAAAATGTACCGATCTTATTCAAAAATATACCAAAACGCCACCAGGGATAATAAATTAATCAATCCGAAAAGTTTTTTCTCTCCATCCATGCGACACTCAATTTTCTGTGACTCATATTTTTACAGATTGTAAGCATGTCTACAAGAGTGTGGACGTGAGTAAAAGGAACTCCCACACCCTTGTGTTTAAGAGTGCTTCTCTTTTCTATTGCGTTGTTTTGTTTATGAACGTGTTATGAAATAAGTTATATACAATTGGAAAGAGAAGAAAAAGCTCTATGGTTTGGTGACAAAAGCTTTTTTTTAGCACTGTTTTATCCAAGAGAGATAGAGACCAATATCTTATGCCATTACTTTTGAATCGCACATTTTTAAAAAAGTTTCTGAAAAACGTTTAATGATATTCTCACATTTATATCTCTTGTTTCTTAAGTTGGAACCTTTATTTTTCTATAATAAATATATATTTAAATACTCATTAAAATCACTTTTTCTTTGTTGAATTTACTTTAGTTGTTACAAATATATATCCATAAGAAAAATTATGAGAACTTTTTTCCATATACTACAGCAAGAGAAAAAGAATGAAAATATTCCAGTTTGTTACAGCGTTTGACGCTCTATCAAAATATGTAATTTATTTGAATTTAAATCTTTCCTTATTCTCTCGTCAAACGTTCACACTATTTTTCAGACACTTATATATTTTTTAGTAGATCGACACGTTGTGAAATCCAACTCCGTCTGTAATAGAGCTGAGAACACGCAGATTCATAGGAGAAGAAAGAGGACTCTTGTAGTATCAAAATAGCGAGAAAATTTTCTCTCTTATCAGTTTTTTTTCTAAAGAACAACAGCAGAACTTTCTCAAAAATGTCTGCATACTCACTCTGTAGAGTAATAGATTGAAAAATTGTCTGTCCTATAGCTTTTTAACAAGTCATTCAATTTGACTCAAACTTTTACAGCAGATGTAAAGCAAAAGGTTATATAAGTGGTAAAAATTTCAACTCCCAGTCCTACATCATTCAGGAAAAGTTACAATGTACTGGAAAATGTAGAGTAACATTTTTTTCCGAAAATATTTCAGGACGAACTCATTCAAAAGTATTCTTTACAGTTACAATTTAACTCAGCAGAATTTGGCAAGCAAATCTGAGTGGATTGTGTACTGTCCTGACTACTCATTTCCCATTCAAATCTTTTCAACGAGTAAAGCCACTTTTATCATTGAATTAGATAGACATTGAACTTACCAGCGTGTATTTCCTTTACACTCCTTAGAGATTGTTAAGGCCAACTTTCGTTTTCCGAGCCAATCGTACTAAAAAGTTGCAATTCACTCATATATCAGTTTCAATTTTATTACACTTGCTTTTGTTCTGACAACGAAGAATCTCCCTAGTTTCTAAAGAGTAGAACTTCCATAGAATATCGAAAAATTAGGGTTTAATGTTCAAATCAGGAATGAAACGCTGATCTTCGATATGTGTGAGTAGAGATGGAACGAGAGCTTAGAGAATTCTCTTGATCATTCACCTCATCGTCTTCGTCAAATCTTTAATGTATTCGCGCCACTCTGATCTCTTAGTTGCTAAGATATTGAAAATCACATGAAACACATTCGGCTCATAAATATATTGTTTCGTCAATATATAGGATGTTCCAAAACTTCTGACTCAAGTTGAACAATAATTTTTTCTGCTTTGGAGGTATGTCATTGAATAGATGTCTGTAAAGAGAAAATGTAGAGGACAAACATTCTTACAACAGTTCTTTCTCTAAACAATGGTTTGTTCCCATACAGATTACAATCAATATTCACCAAGAAGATTTCTCTTTACATCTATTGCCTTGGTGAGAAATCTAGAGCCGGATTTTGAAATATCTTTCTTTGTATTTTTTCTTACATAATTTTCCATCTATTTTCAATTGATCATATAGAGCTATTGGTGTGGGTCATTGACGAGGATTACACCCACACTCACACCCTACACCCTTTTCTTCTTTACCAAAATGTTGTACTCTCACATTATCTCGAATTAATAGTTCAGCTCGACTTACTGAAGTTTCACATCTTTTGCCGAATGATTCTTG
>CAJNOL010002752.1:0-24827 GCA_905250125.1 Rotaria sordida | reverse complement strand
AGTTGCTGACACGTCTGACAGGATTTCATTGGAATGCGTTGGATTTCGCCGAAATCTGATACATAGGATTCTTGGTTCTGTGTGATGACGATGATTGTTGGAATAGACATCTTAAATTGAGTTAAAAACAACAGATGAGTAGTCAACAAGCTTCGAGTTGATTTGATTTATTTTTCTAGTAACATGGCCAATTCATAAAGCAATTACTGCACAAAACTAACTGAAAATTTCTAAAAGATGGCTAGAAACAAGAGGATATCATATTTCGATGATTGAGTATTGATAGAAAATCTTATCTTTGTACTGAAAAAGTACAGAAAGACTTGCCATAAAAAATTGATCGAGCCTTGCACGTATCGTAGTTTTCTTCTACGAATTCAATCTGTTCTACTTTCATTTCTTCCTATCTTCGTTTGTCATTACATCTTCATATTGAAAGACTTCTGAAATGTTTGTCAGTGCAGCCATTCATGAAGCTAAAATGTGAAATTCATATTCAATCACCTCTTGGGCTGCAGAAGAGATTTTAAAGGTGTAGAAATCTCTTTCGAAAACGAGAATAGCTCGAATTGAATATGTCTCCGTATATATATATATGTTCATTTCGCATATTTTCTGAATTCTTTGATCATCTGAGCGTTCTTCGTTCGTCTTCTATGGTTACTATGCTGCTGTCGCCCGCTTTCTGTTTGTCGCTTGTTTTTTTTTTTTTAATAATCATTATTTGGTGTCTATTCCATGCTCACATTCATTCCGCTACCACTCAGCGTCGAAACATGCGACGATGCATTCGAAACCTTATCTGAGTTAAAACAATGATTTTTGTTATTTCACACCAGCATTCGATCATTTTTGTTGAATGACTTTTGTTTTCAGCCTTTCTTGTCATACTGTCACAGGTATACTGAAATACTGCCATTCATGTATGTTGCCATTTATCAAGTCATTTACGGAGTTGATGTGCAACTTTAGTCATTAGAATTACAGCTTTTATTATTCTGGATCGTGTAGTGTGGTCTAGAAGCGCTTTCATATTAGTCTTTTCATGTTTTCTCCATTGTGGATGAAAATCGAAGTCTTACATTGAATCTATCACGTGCCATTCTCAGTCAGTTAGAAGAAATGAAAATAGACAGGATGAAAAATGAGATATTATAAAATCAGATTGGATTTCTTGGGCGATTTTTTGTCTTTTTGTTGAACAAATCTGTTCGCTTGTTATATGAAAAAATTACCAAGAGTATAATGCTATCTGATAGGTTACAGATTGCGAGCACAAAAAGAAACAGGAGAGCATCATAGTCACAAGTTAGGAAAACGTTATGTAACAGACGACAAGATTTTTAGAGATCTTCGTTTTTCTTTCCGGTCACTACTGTGTATAAAAAATAGTGGTGCTTGTCAGAAGGAGTGTACCTGTAACCGGGAGTGTCTGTACGTGAAATTGTGATTCGTAAGACAGGATGAGACGAGTAAAGCAGAAAATTTTTAAAGACAAACTTTCAGTCTCTATAGATGATGGCGAGTTCCCTAAAAATTCGATTACTCAGCAATTCAACTGGGTGACTATGAAGGCATATGCGATACTGGTACTAATTAGATAATGAGATGCCGAGGGATAGAGATAAAATGGTTCAAGTATTAAGCGCTGAATGAGAATGCTTCGAAATCCTGATGCCACAAATGTATTTCTAGTAACGCCAATTTCGTTATCAGAGTAGTGACGTCATCTGTATTGAGTTTTATAGTCGTGGAAAATGGAATTCGCCATGATCAAAATATTTTGTACCATTTGGTTCGGTTATACATACACATCGGCTATTTCTTCGTTCATAGGAGTCACAAATATTATTATATTTCGCCGTTCCTATAAAACGAATCCTTCTTTACATACTATTCTTTGTGAAACAAGCTGAGGACAAAGTCGAACACAGCTTTAGGAGCCAAAGAAAAGTGGTTGGCTATGTTGATCAAACTTGATTCTACTACTTACATTTTCCTAAATTCGATAAATTTCATAATTTGACCAATTATTTTCAAGGTGGCATTTTTGAAAAAGTTACATGGGTAACAATAACTGATACACGTTCTTTTGAACATGAATTTTTCAAAATTATTTCTAAATCTTTTCCTTTTCTTCGACAGCTGTCTGTGCAAAATAATGAACAACAAAACAATAAACAACATTCATCGACATTCGTTATATTTCCTCATCTTCGTCGTCGTAACCTTGTACTTGCATATATTGATTATGTTGAACAATTTCTTCTCAAAAGAAATACTCATCTACCTTGTTTGATGTATCTCAGAATCAAATATGAATCACTCGTAATCATAACAAATCATTTTATCAATAATTCAATGGAATTCAATTGTACTCAGATAAAATTTCTTTCTACAGTTGAGTCCTTTGTTCCTCCAGAAAATTTTTATTTGTATTTTCCTCAATTATAAATATTCTATTCTTAAAAAGGAAAAATTTGTTTTATATTAAAAAATAAAATAAAATACAAATGGTTATTTTTTTTCATGATAATCAACTGATCGATATGAAAATCATTGATCATCGAGAAAATAATCATATTACAGAAAGAGAAAAAAAAACGATCGATTGACTATTTAATGAAAATGAAATCGATTGAATTTTTAAAAAAACCATGCACTATGGGGAAAAAGAACTAAAAATGATAGTAGAAAAATTTGATAAAGAAAGACATTACTATGATGAAAAGGTGTAGGTGTGGCTGGATGGGTGAGAAAAAAATAAACATCCACACCCACACCCGTGTGACTTGGGAAATTTTTACGTTGTAGATCTTTGTCAGTATTGTTATGTTAAGTGTTCATCAAATAAAATTTTCTCATCAAGGAATATTATTTGACAAAGAAGTCTTAATATAAGCAAAAATATGTTCAGCTTTGAAATTATATCCAATCGTTAAGTTTTATTTTATATCTAAAATCAAACCAAAATTATTCTTTGTTGAAACGAGTATAAAATCAATTAATGCTATCATCAAAAAAGACATCCATCTAGATCCATGCACTAAAGCTTTCTACATTCAATTTCTCTTTGTACACTTTCTTATAGCTTCTCGAATTATATAATACTGATACCGAATTAGTCGATAGAACATTTCTGCTACTTCCAACAAAGATAAAAAACTGATGCCAATCCAAAGACCTGTCTGACCGCCAACATCTGATAGCGCGGTGATTGGTCCCATCGCTGGTGTTTGTGTATAATTTTCGACAAAAATCGATTCATGTACTAATTCAATAGAGAGATAATCAGACTGAATATGTGAATGCCAATTAACCGACCAATCTGTTGGCAATAGAATTTCGGAATTTTCAACAAAATTTTTTATATCATCCATTAACCAAGCGGCTGGTGCTTTCCACATTGATGATTTGACAATGAAATCCGTAATTGAACATTGCTGTGAACAATAGGAACAATATTCTTCAAGTAAAATTGATGAATTCATCAGAACAGTGGCTGCTTGAGTATAACATGTATCAGATATATTACATAATGGAGCTACGATGATTGTCTCAGTTTGTGATAGAAGAATTGAGCGAGCATTCCATTGTTTTGGATCGATACAACCGCACATGTAATATCTATAATCGAATCAGCACGTTTAATCATTTATTCGTATGTATATTAAAATATTTACGTGTAAACTTCTGTGCACAAATCATAGCACACATCTTCCGAGTAAACATATTCAACATCAGGATAATTATTAAACATAGCCTGCATGATTGGTGGTGTCTCATCATTACATGTCGAATAAGGTGCGCGCAAATAGAAAATAGTCTTCTTTGCATATGTCATTCGATGTTTGAAACCCGTGACTAATGCTCGGCCAGCAAATTTAATCATAGGAAATTGTGTATTATCATGTACCATTCCTATCATGCCAATATCTAAGATTAGATAGTTAATTAAATTTGAAACTTATCAAAGATTATTATACTAACCTTCTGTAATATAAGGTACATACTGATGGCTATGTACATAGAAATTTAATTCGAGTTTACCAGATCCACCATATTCATTACTTTTACGTACATCCGTCATATTCTTCAATTTGGCATTGAATGTATAACAAAGACCATATGAAGATGACGAAAATGAAGTAAAATCGGATGTTGAACAAACCTTATCATTAAAGACACATTTAATGAGCATTGAACTTAGTGGAAAGAAAAACCTATTTAATGATTCATTTTGATTGATTTTCATTCGAAAAAACTCATTAACATATTTGGCCTGTAATAATGAAAATGATGTTGTGTCATTAGTGTTAGTGATATTCAATTCATTTGTATAGTTTAGAAAAGGTATAATGAATTGATCATAACGAATCTGTGCAACATTGCAAATAGAAAACGCAGGAAAATTTTGTGGCCATTCGCTCACTATATTTATTGATGTCTGTGTCGAATATTCAAAATATCTGCGAATCGTTTGAATGACAAAGTACAATGTAATCCCACTGAATATAACAAACGAAATCGACCAAAAAATTCGATTTTTTATACTTTGACTCCGTGCAATGCCCGGAATACCATGAGCTGATGTATTGAGAGCAAATTCTTGTATAATTGACCGCCACTCATGTCGTTTTCGATCGGGTTCAATTATTGTTTTGTCAATTGGAAGGACAGTAGCTACATGCATGTATTTGTGTATTGTTTTTCCTCAAAAAATTAACAATCGAATGTTGAAAACTAAAGAAAAGAATATTGTTTGGATATCATTTATTTTTTCTTCAAAGAGACTATGATCATATCATCATTCATACGAAAAAAAATATATCGGATCGAAATTTTTCGCCAATATGGAATATCTCGAAATATGATACAACTGAATACATTGTAGTCTGTTATTTCAAACACAAATATGTTGAGTTTTTGACGTTTCGAAGATGCTACTATTTAAATCACTATAGAAATTTTCCTCAGATTTCCACTTTAGACAGTCTCTGAGTATTTATTCAAAGAGTTTTTTCCTAAACGATGAGACGCAAAAGAAGTTCTCTTTTTTGTAATTATTACAACGCTTCATTTCATGTCTTGAATCAATATAACAGGGTCCCCAAGATAGAGTGACTATGTTGTTCGATACGTATCCACAAGGCACTGTGTTCAAACATCGGTATTACTAGCCATGGAATAACTTTGGACAGATCACTAACGACTGTCTGTCTTGGATCACCTGTCCGATAGCATGCTGATTACACTGTGACATACATCTACTCTTGTGGCTAGTATGTAGTTAGCTAGTGTGTCTGAGTAGCTCTCAAACAATTGAGCGCAAAAACTCTACGTCAGAATGGCCTTCTGTTCAGAGCTACAGCTAGTATTAGTTATAGGGTAGATATCGGGCTATTGAATTTGTCATTAGGCAACATCTTATACAGCAAGGTAGCTGAACGGCTATGGTATTATTCCTTCTTCGAATATAACAGATGCGGCAGAAAATGCTGACCTGTCAGTATGTTTTGAATTTATTTTATTTTATAAATTGCATGAGGCTTTCCTTTTTTTCTACTGAATTCTCCGTTCAATTCTCTACAAAAATATGTAAAACATTTTATATGATCGATGCCTGTACAAAAAACCTATAAGTACTGTTTAACATTGATTCAATATAGTAGAACATTTTTTTTTCATATTTCCACACGTCTGAACATTTTTCTCAATGATTTTATTTTATTTTAATAAAACAAAACAACTTTTTGGTATTTTCAAGTTTACTCTTTTTGATGAGGATTTAAACAAGTTACTCAAATAAACTATATTCAATCAATGATGTCAAACTAGAAATTCTGTTTACATTGAGAATAATCACTTCCATACAAATTAAAATTAATGAAATTTATTTTATTAATGTTGATTTCTCTGGAGTTCGAGAAAAACGTTTTTGTAAAGAAAGAAAATCTAATTATTTAACAGGTTTGGATTTATATCAAATGAGAGAGCTTTTCAACGTCTACCAAACTACAATTCGTGTTCTTTTCTTTAAAAAAACTTTCATTTTCTTTTCATACTATTCGTTCTACAAGGCTTCAGTCCATTGTACTATTTACAAAATGTAGGCACAGCAATTTTTTTTTAACTGGAATAAATAATTGTCTTTATTTTTAGTTTTTATTTGGTGGAATCAGGTTTTTCCTTTGAAATGAACCTTATAGATCAATTATTTCTTTTATAGAGATTTTTTAAATTTTATTTCAAGATTGTTCCTTCTATCTTTCTCTATCAATGGTGAATTTTTTCACCAACTTCTTTAAGTATCATTTTCGAATCTTGTACTTTAGTTCTGAAAATATTGTTTTTTTTTTCTTCGAAAACAAATTAAATCAAGAATCAATATGATTATTAGTCTAATGTTCAAACTTTTCAAACTGACATGTTCGTTTGTAATAATCTGATGTGGCTTGCATCTCAGATCACTTTTAACTGTACAATAGATACGACTGCTATTCAGATAGTGCGTCGTAAAAATGTCGAAAAAAGTTGTCTTCCAGTAAATATTGAATTTAAATACTTACAGTTTATTATTCATCCTTCTATATTTTCCCAATTCGATATTATTCCTTTCGACATTTATACAGTCAAATATTCAGATAGTACGAATCGACTTTGATATATTGATAAAATCAGTCATGTTTTATTAATATTTCTAGTCAAAAATTTTACTGTCGGTCAATCAACAGCACTGATTACTTATGTAATTCTTCTTTTTTTTGACTTCAAATTTTTGCAACTCTTCACTTTTTATTATGTGAAACGCTTTCGAAAAAAAAATCGAGTTTTATGAAAAATTTAATAATATATCATTTAAAGCAAATATTATATTCAAGAGTTGAAAAGAGAAAAATATAATCTTTTACTTAAAATAATATCAAGAGCTCGTTGATTATTAAGTATTCAAAGTATAAAAACAAAGAGCTATCAATCTTAGCCGAACAGAACCAAATACGTATTAGGGTAAAACCTTTCCTAATCGTTTCGATTTAACATTCATCCCAGAGAAAATTTGAGTCTTTTTTCTCAGTCTTTTTACGAATTCAACCTTCATACATTCTTGTAGAACTAAATAGAGACGAAAACTAAATCAAATGATTTAACAATTCTTGACGTGAAAAGTACATTAGTTCGACTATTGCTAGTATTTTCATTTAAAAAGAAAGTCAGTCTCTGTTGATTTATTCTAAGGTTACTAATTTTAAAGGAAATAGATATGTGTCCAGCTATTTTGCATAATTACTTCTGTTTTCATCGACCTAGTAGGATTTTCTAGTTTTATGTAATATTCAAAACTGCCGAACGGGTTGGCAATATTTTGTATCCTTCCAATGATTGTATGAATACAAATCTGTCATTGTTATAACAAATATTTGCTGCTCCGATTTCATGATCAGCATTACAGTTACTTACAAATAAATGTAAATGCAATTATTTATTAGTTTTCTATATATCATAATTCGCTAATTGAGATGATAACTGAATTTGAAAAACTAAATATTGAATCTTTTTAATTGAAAAGCTGTGAAATCGATCCTGTCAAGATTACGGATTACTAACTACAGTTCACATCAAGCAATTGAGATAGAGTTCGATAGAAAATAGGAGTTTTTCTCCTTTAAGTATATCAGCATTAATTAGATGAATTCAGAAACTAATACCATCACTTATCGATAATAACGAACATTTCTTTAAACCATGCTCAAGTTCTAATTCATATTATAGTTCTTCTTGAAAGCTGCCAGAATTTTTCTAAAACGATAGATTTTGCATGAAGATACATACAAAAATCTAAGTGAAACCATATACAGGATGTGGATAAATTTGGTTTGTGACAATGAAGGAATTTTCTTATTTATTTCGGTGTCTGAAACTAATTGTATTTTCGCAATTTTTAATTCTCTTTTTTGTATCGTTAAGAATCTCTTCAGATCTAATCTAACTGTTTTACTAGTGAAATATTAGAAAGAAATCTCTTCAATAATTGTATTAATCAATATAAATTCATATGTGACTATACTCACTTTACATTGGATTTATCGAAATGAATATGTCGTACAATAGTTCTTGACAATTGATGTTCTCCGTCAATCTTTGTCGTTTTCTTTCCTTATGAAACTCATTTTTACACTACTATTCTGCAATATACGTATTGATCATGTTTTTTTCGCATTCTTAACAAGTATCGCATTGTATGAACAATATTCCCATGGGAACGCATAGAATTAATTAAGTTTATTTGCTATGAGCAATGTTTTTTCATTATCTCGAATCCTGAAACAATATGTATCAAAAACAAAAATGAAACGGTTAAACATGAGCTAATGAATGATTTGTTGATCAACTTGTACTTCATCAATAACAATTAGAAAAAAAGGTGTTATTTTGAGTTCGCCATCAATGAATCATTACCCTACGATAACGGTTTTTTTTGTGAGTCATTTGGGAACTTTAGAATGGTATAGAATATTTCTCTCCATATGTCACAATGAAATTTAATAAATACATGTTGAATACGAATGACATTGTCGCTTGATATGCACATCTAGGGCATCAGGAATGGTGATACAGATATCTTGTCATCCATATAAAAATTTCAAAAATTCAAATTTTCACCAGATTATTATTGACTAATCACTAATTGTTTTGATGAAAACAAAGTACGTCATTGTTGCTGACTCTTGGCAGCTATTTGGTATTTTTCAACCGAATTTGTATTGTGCCTTTCATTGATATCATGTACTTATTTATTTTCTTGCAATCGTTTGTCAATTATCACATGCAAGATTTTAATATAAATTTGCGAATAAGTCTTGAGGATAACAAAATGGAAGAAGTGCTAATAGTTTCGGTTTTGAAGTTTATCGGAATCATTCTCTATTTTATCTACATCGACATGTTTAAAGCTCAATTTGAAAGATCATCAATACTCGTAATTACTCGGATTTTCTTGTCTTTTGTCTTAGCATGTTGTTTGTTTTGCAATAGAAAAGGACGATAATCTTTAACAAAAATAACTCACAACATTGATTTTCTCCTCTATTACATATAACGATAAGTGATATAGTCCACAAGATCTCTCGATTCATTGATAAAGCGAAATCTAAAAATGAATCTTCATTCAATTTATGATTTCTAATATGTATCAACACCCTGTAGAATAAATGTGAAATATTAAAACTAATTTAACGTGTCAATTTCTTCGTAAATATTTGACTCATATTGATTCGAATTTTATATTTTAACTTTTCACTTGAATATTCTTTCAACTGTAGTCTTTCAGTCTTATTCAAAGTCTCATAAAAATAAAAAGTTCAAATTTGATGTGGCCAAACTTATTTGTCTGTCTATCGATGCTCTGGTGCTTTACAAATCCTTTTCATTTATTCTAGTTTATTATGATTGGTTACGATTCTATTGAAAATTGTATGAAAATGTGACTTCATCATGAGATCAAATCAAAATCAATATGAAATAGAAATCAATCGTTTTTTTTTCTTAGAAATCTTGTCCACATAGACAAAATACTCATACAACACTTTTAAAGGAAAGAAAAACATTAATTAACAAGAAAATGCTTGTGAGAATTTTCTCATTATTATAGAAAAGACTTGAGGCTCTCACTTCAAACAAATAAGTCAATTCGTACTGTTCAAGGACAGGAAAAAAGTTAATTAACATTTCTGTGTCTAGCATCTCATATTCATAGAAAATTCTAACATTCTTCAATGTAAACAAACGAATTACATCAAATCTACGATGAAACACTAATATAGAGTTCTATGATTGATGCTAGAGCTTAATTACAAACTTCGTTCCATTAACTCAAATACATCTCACACTGTTGTGACATAAACGAAGAGCTTTCATTTTTCTTTAAATTCTAAAAAAAAAATTCAATTTCAGAGCTTGTCACAAAACTCATTTTCCAACATTCTTTGGTCCAACCATTCATCTATACTACTAATAAGATTATTTTATTTTCAAATAGAACTCAATGTATTCATGATACTTGTTCCTAATCGTTGTATCAATACAATAAATTATTATTATGCATACAATAGAGAACATCCAAAATATAGCAATAACAAAACATTAAAAAAATTTGTCAATAACGAATGATGTCCAAATTCATAATTGTTGTCCACAACAGTAAAATCCATAGAACTTAAAAGATTCAACTGTTTCAACCGAAAGACAAAATTATTCGTAAAAACATATTCTTGTAAAGATCTATATATAATTTCGACTCGATCGGTCAAGTCTTTTGTAAAATGCAGGCTTTAGCAGAACCTCTATACAGAGAATCTTCATGTTTCGAGCACTGGATAAAAGCTTCGTTAAACATCGAACATAAAGCTACTGCCTCTATAACATATCGTTTATTGAGCAAAAGCGGAGAACGTTGACCAAGCAGGACCTGTCGTATCTTATTTGAACTGTTTCACATGCGAGTATCAGTGTGAGTGTTGATTTAGGCCTGCTCGACGTGTAACCTCGGTATAGTGTCTCATTTTCACACCAAAACCCACGCACATCGGTACCCCTACACTCAAACTCACAGCCGCAGAGGACACCCCAACCTTACATACCCGTAGACCACTCTCGCACTCACACTTGTACACCGACTTCCATGCACAAATTGTAGATCTTTGTTTTTGCTTAGGTATCAATAGACTTGACTGATATATAATTATATACTTTTTCCATCAAATCTTATCTACGTATACACTCGGAGCGAATACTTCACCTGAAGACCGGCTCGATGTTGAATAAATCGTATGATGCTTTATTTGAATTTTCGGACAACCCTTTTGTTTCCTGTTTATCAGGATACAGGAGATATAGAAGATATTGGAGATATTAATTAATTGGTACAGCTGATCATTCATTAGTGTTTGAACTTAAATATCTATTAATAAAATATATTGCTACCACTTGCCAAACCTTGCTCGAAAAAATCAATTCCTACACCTCCTATGTCTTCTGTATCTCCTTATAACTCCTATATCTCCGATATTTTGATAAACAGGAAACAAAAGGGATGTCCAGAAATTCAAATAAAGCATCTAATCGATATCGAATATCGATACTGAAGAATCACATAAACGGAATAAAACATTTCAAGGAATTTAGTGTATCACGGCTAATTGGATTTTAGATATGGATTTATTTAATGAATGGATGAATGAAGATGATTATGAAATTAATGACAATTTAGTAGAAATTTTTAGTTTTTTGTTGTCTATTGAATATTTCAACTTTTCTTCTGATTAAATTTAAATGGCAAAAAATGAAAAAATTGTATCATTGGAAGAAAAAAATTATCAATGATAAAAAATAAAAAACATCATTTACGGTTTGAGATTTCAATGACAATATGTTCGACTCCCTTGTCTTTTTTTTCCTTACGCCAAGTTTTTTTTTCTTTCTACTCTTCATTTGACACATTAAAGAAAAGAAAAAATATAAAACGCGTCGTTCACTGGTAACTAACAATGGTGACGTATCGTCAAATATGTCGTTCTCTGTTTTTTTTTTCTATCGCCAGAGCGGACGGATGAAATAATTCACATTCGCTGCTCTCCCTCAATATTTTTCTGTTCTCCTTCCCCTACAACCTCGCACATACACACGTCTACAAACAGAAAAAAAAAGACACGACGATAGAGGCACCACTAGTAATACAAAGTGTCGGATAATCAAAAAAGACATGGTAATAAAAAATAATAAATAAATAGAACCTATCTAATAATCTAAATTATATTTAATTATTTTAGCTTGTACCCGATCGGAATTCATCTACATCTGTAACATCAAATAGTTCAAAAAAACGCTCAACAATATCTAAACAACGAAAGTAAACTTTTATTTGCAATTTTATTTAACCAAAAAAAACTTTTGTATTGTTTTATTTTTTAGATCAAAAAAAGTTCGTAATGATTTTGATGATAATGATTTATCAAAAGATGGAGAAAATTCTTTATCACAATCAATTTTCGATGATCAATCATCATCAAGAACACGTAATTATTTCTTTATTATTGATCATTGTTATTTATTTTTCTTGTTTATTTGTTTTAGCATTAACTGGTCAAAAAATTACCGATTCTCAATTACCACGTGGTACAATTTTAACTGATTTAAACGATGAAGGTGATGATAATATCGATGATCAACAAATTCAAGGTGATTCATATCAAATAAAAAAATTTCATGAACCTGAAGCATGTGAACAAACACATCATATTATTATTCCAAGTTATTCTGCATGGTTTGATTATAACTCAATAAATTCCATTGAAAAACGTGCATTAATTGAATTTTTTAATTCAAAAAATCGTTCAAAAACACCTGAAATGTAAAATATTCAAATATAAATCAATTTTTAAATAGTTAAATTCTTTTTTTTTGTTTAGTTATATGGCTTATAGAAATTTTATGATTGATACATATCGTTTAAATCCAAATGAATATTTATCAGTAACAGCATGTCGAAGAAATTTAGCTGGTGATGTATGTGCTATTATGCGTATACATGCATTTCTTGAACAATGGGGTTTAATTAATTATCAAGTTGATGTTGATTTACGTCCAACACCTATGGGACCACATTCAACATCACATTTTAGTCTTTTAAGTGATACATCAACGAGTTTAGTAAATAAAGGAATACAAAGAGAAGTAATAAAAAAATTATGTTTTATTTTCTTTTATTTTGAAATTTAAATAGAATTCAGCATCGAAACAAATAGCAGATTTAAAACAAGAAGCTAAAAGAGAAGAACGTGATGTTGAAAGTACATTGGGTTTAAGAACTGATCAATATAATAAAAAACTTAATTTGGTAAGATTTAGTTATACTCTCATTTTTCTTTAATAATGCTCTTAGAATTCAAAATTTGAGCAAAAGTTTTTTTTCTTAGCGTTTTGTTGTCAATTGTAGAAAGAGCGAAAATTAGAAAAGCCTATAACTATTGAAATATACCAAAAGCATAAAGTCTCAATATTTGTTTTTTAGATTGTGGAGAAAATCGTTGTTTCCAATCTGATAGCAAAACAAAGTCATAATTACGAGTTTGTATTCTAAGATTTTGACTATCAGATCTTCAATTCCGAAAGAAATTAGTTTTAAGTATCGAGCGTAGTATTTGATGATTCTGAATATGATATTCATTTCCTTCGACATTGACGTTCTGATAATTAAAATCTTTGAATACAAACCCATATTGATAGTTTCTTGCTGTCATATCGAAAAATATCGATTTCCTCAGCAATCAAAAAGTCCTGAATAAATTAATTTTTATAGGCTTTTCTGATTTTTTTTAAGACCTAGTTTCACTACAGAAATATTGTTTGAATATGTCAAAAATAACACTTTTCAAGGTAACTGGGCAAGTTGTGTTCAACCACGACAAAAGATCAAAAAATTCTCAGCATCTTATAAAGTATTATTTTCACAGTTGTGAGTTATCCGGATGTGATTAGTGCTTTATTTTCCTTGCTGAAAAAGTAAATGCCTAATTCTTAATATAATGAATACAATCTTAGGGAAAGTGTCATCTACATAATAAATAAAAAAACAGTTTGTAGATCTGCAATGATTCGATATTTTTATATATTACACACTAAAATCTTTGTTTCATCCTATAGCTCTCTTTTCCAAAAGTTTCGTTTAGTATTTTTTTGTTGTTGTTGGTGATTAAGTCTTAGGTTTCTCTATCATGTGACATGCAAATGAAAAATTAGTTTTTATTAGAGATATGGTATAATCGTTGAGTAATACATTGTTGATAAAATAAATTTTCATTGTCATTGATATTTATATTATCCGCAAGAAATGAAAAGATCAGTTCTTGGTAATGATTAATGAACAAAATAGGAAGGAACTAGATAAAAGTAGTTGCAAAATTTACCCAACATTTCTTCGTTTTTCAACTAATATTTGAGGGTTTAGGATATGGTTAAAAAAAACTTTAAAACAGTCTATGTTCATGACCTGTTATTTTAATATCGTCGACATTGTACTGAGTCTTGATCTACGACAACGGATCTATAGGAAATTCAAATGAAGGGATTTTAATCTGAAATTCTGTTCATAAATAAGTCTGATAATGTTTTATCTACACTAAAAATTCCCATCTAAATAGAGACTTCCTTTCCTGAGATACTAGATTTCATTATTATGACTTGTTTGTTATAAGAAAACATTTGTTTTTAAGGCTAATATCGCACAATATCAACTGAAAAGCGAAGAAATAGTTACGCTATTTCTCTCGTTGAGGAGCTAGCAGGATATATCTAGGTTTAACATGCAATACTTTTCAACTATATCGAGAGAGAGAGCTATAGTTCTAAAGAGTTAGTTCTTATCCTCAGGTAGGTACCTGCGTTCATTCTAGTTCTTTCCGTGTGATGATAAGATGTACATAACGAGATTCATCGAAAAATCCTGGAGGTTGCTGATATGACTAGGATGGTTTTGTTTTTTCGTAATAGTCTTGATATGTCATAGGAAAACAATTTCAGTTAATTGTATTCATTTTATTTTCAATTGTTAGACACTATTACTAATCATTTCAAAAGATTTACATATATCATTCTCTATAGAATACCAAAACAAAAACTAAAGATTGGTCAGATCAAGAAATTCTTCTATTACTTGAAGGTAAATTTTTTTTTCTTTTTTCTTTTAATTTCATATTTCATATTATTGATATTTATTTTAAGGTCTTGAAATGTATAAAGATGACTGGAATAAAGTTTGTGAACATGTTAGTACACGTACACAAGATGAATGTATATTAAAATTTCTTCAATTACCAGTTGAAGATCCATATTTAGAAGGAAATGGTTGTTCATCAGGTTCACTTGCATATCCAACAATACCATTTAGTCAAAGTGGTAATCCAGTTATGTCAACTGTTGCTTTTCTTGCATCAGTTGTTGATCCACGTGTTGCTAGTGCTGCAGCTAAAGCTGCTTTAGAAGAATTTTCTAAAATGCATGATGATACATCAACATCATCAGTAAATCATACAAATGAAAATTCAAAATTAACTGAATTAAATAATAATAATGATGAAGAATCATCGAAAATTAAACAAGAAAAAATGGATATTAATGATGAAAAAAATGTAAAAAAGAAAAATTTTCTTTTCTTTTGTTTTTGTTTTGAAATTTTTGCTTTTTTTATATTAGATTAATGAAGATCAATTAAAACAAACTGAAATTCATGAAAATGAAGAAATACAAAAAAATAATGATGAATCAACTGCATCATCATCATCATCAACTGTTCCAAAACATACAACACATCATGATCAACAAGATCCAAGAAAATTATTAGCAGCTGAAATTAATGAACGAGATATTCAAGCAGCAGCAGCAAGTGCATTATCAGCAGCTTCTGTTAAAGCTAAAGTATGTTTATTTGAAATAAAAACAAAAAAACAGAAGATTTTGTCAATAAATGAATTCAGTTCAATTACAGAAAACTGTTTTCTACTTATCCATGTATTCATTATTAAATCATCTATACTGAATTCAACTGTTATAATAAGATAAATCTATTAGGTTGTTGGAGAATCATATTGAAAAGTAGATAAGATAAAATATAATGATTATATAAAAGAATTATTGATTTATGTACTTAATTAAATAAGTTTGTAAGAAGAAAAAGTAGATTCTATTGGATTCGGAGAGTCATAGAATGCATCAGAGTTCAAAAAAATAAATCTATTCAAAGGAATAGCTTACTCTTATGCGAGGACATTTCCGTTCGAGTTCAGATCCTCCTATCTTATAGGCTCACCATGTCATACGTATAAAATATATTCTGAACTCTAAATAAGGAAATCAATTGGACAATGTTTTCTCGTAGGTAGATTATTGAATCATGATGAAGTCCTATTGATTTTGATGAACCTGATTTAGTCTTGGAAGGAATGCTGAAAAGTGTTGAATTTTGTAATGAGACAGTAGAATCTCACAAATTGTCATAGAAATCCTTCTGTTGACTAAAATGTTCTATATTAAAGTGATTCTACGTGTCTTGTATATTCGTCAAATTTATTAAGGCCTCCCCCCCCCTCAAAAATCGATCTCAGCCTAGGTACGTTCAAAATGGGCTGATATTTGGAGCATGTGTTGGGGCTGAAGTGAGGAGACTGTGGTAAAATTTTCAGCTCGATACCATGATGTTTGACAGAGATATGAACCAAACAAGGAACAAAAAATAGCTCATCTCATCTCCAAAAATTCTCTGTGGACCTTCATTATATATATATAATTTTTTTTTTGTTTGAAAGCTTGTCACTAGGGCTAGCCTACCTCGTGGCCCTTTTTTTTAAATTCATACTTTTTAAGCGAAGAAAATGGGTGACAAGTTCAATGACTCAAAAAGCCGCTCAAAAAATGGCGCTTTTTCTATAGAGATGTGTTCTTATATAATAATTAAAAGGCTTATTTTAAAAAAAGGGCCACGAGGTAGGCTAGCCCTAGTGACAAGCTTTCAAACAAAAAAAAATATTTGACTTTATATCGGATTATAATTGACTTTTGTTGGAGATACGTCGTTCGACTACCACTTTGAGAAAAAAAGAAAAAGATTTTTGGGTTTTTTCAAAAACCGCTGGTTTTTCGAATAGGGGTCGTCAAAAATCTTGAACGTTTTTCGGAAAAAAGGAGATATCGAAGAAAAATTTTTAACGTTTATGAAAGAGCAAATGACAGGCTATCTCCCCATGTATTTATCTCAATCTTGACCATTCTGACGAAAACTAACTTTTTTGAGGGGGGGGGGGGGGTGGCCTTAATAGACTACAAGAACATAGTCTATTCTTGTAATCTGTACTTTTCTTTTTGTAAAATACAGTATTAAATATTATATTTTTATACTTACATAGATTAGTCTGACGAGGAAGCCTTTCCATGTGCTAAAAAGCTTTTGAGCTCAAATTTCGTCCACAAGTAGACGATATTTAGACTAGAAAGTTCCTAAGAGGATATCAATGCAAGTTGCGATTTGGTTAAGATATTGATATTTTACTGTAATTGTGCTGAAGTACTCCACTTTTTCAATAAAATCAAAGCATCAATCAGATTAGCTTGCCTACAAAGTTTCAGAGTTTTTGGACAAATTATCTTTGAGATATGACATTTCCAAAATATCCATGCATAACACAATTATATAGAAAAGCATCCTTCTGCTAACACACTGGTATCTCGAAGATAATTTATTCAAAATTACTAAAACTTTGTAGGCAAGCTAATCTGCTTGATACTTTGATGTAGGCAAAGTTTCAGGTCAAAAGTCAAAATTTTAATTTTACCGAAAAAGTGTAGAACTCCAGCATAATTACAGTAAAATGTCAATATCTCAGCCAAATCGCAACTTGTACTCATATTATCTTAGGATTTTTCTATTCTATACATCGTCTACTTGTGGATGAAATTTGAGCTCAAAAGCTTTTTAGTATCTGACGAGGTTTTCTCGTGAGTGTTTTTTAAATTTAATTCAATTGTGAAATTTAGAAAAATAAAACTTCTTATCTTTAAATTTTAGTATTTAGCATCAATTGAAGAACGTAAAATAAAAACATTAGTAGCTCAAGTAGTTGAAATGCAAATAAAAAAACTTGAAATAAAATTACGACATTTTGAAGAACTTGAATCAATAATGGATCGTGAACGTGAAATGATTGAACTTCAACGACAACAATTATTACAAGAAAGACAACAATATCAATTTGAACAAATAAAAACATCTGAATTTAAACATCGACAAATATTTAATGATAAACCATCATCATCATCATCACCACCACCATCATCTTCACATGTTACCAATGGCAATGATACACATTTACAAAGTGAAGAATCAATGGATTCACAACAAAGTGATGGTAAATAATTTTTATAGATTTTTTTTTTAAAAATATTTAATAAAACTTTTATTTATTTTAGCTTCACCTGCTCAACTGTTACTAAGAAATGAAGGTAAATTCAAATCTCATTCGCTCGCTTTATTTATGCTTTACATCCGTTTTCCTAGTTGTTGTAGTTTAATAGATGTTGTATGTTATAGATTAATCAAACAAAAAAAGAAATGATCTAACTATATATAACGCGCTCTTTTGCTGGCCAGAAAATAATGAAAAAAAAAAATTATATGCTTTAGAATGTAATATTATTATTTTTAGTTAAAATGTATAAATAACATTTATTTAAAAACATAAAAAAATAATTCGATTTTTGCTTTAATGCTTCGTTTTTTTTTCCCACAAAATGTGTTAATTAATTAGAAAGAAATATTTTTATTTTTGCTTTGATTATTTGTAGTATATTCATCTTTGTATAGTTGTCGTGTTAGTTTTCTCCATTTTCGTATTGATATTATCTGGCCAGATAGAGAGTACATATACTTTGTTTCTTGTCTTTGTTTATCTTCTATGTATGATCCATTACCTCTAAAATTGTTTTTATATATATATATATATACATTAGTATTTTCGCATAAAATTCAACCAATAAATTGATGGATTTTTTTCTTTGTTTTTTTTTTTTTTGCAATTTCAGGCAGTACAGTAGAAACACCAACAACATCATCTCTTCCTAATGAAAAAATGCTTATTGGAAACACCGGTGAAAATGATGATGATTCAAATAATATTTCTCCATTCATAGAGAATGACAATATAAATAATAATAATAATTATTAAGAAACTTTTTTTTGTGTGTGTGTGTGTGTGTGTGTATGTGTGCATTTTCTCTCATTGTATTGTTATTATTTTTTTTTTTCTTTTGAATGTGTTGTTCTGTAAAACTAAAAACAAAAAAAAATAACTTCATCAGCCAAGCGTTTAAAACTCATTCGAATGATCTTTGTGTTTTTTTTTCATTGTCTGTTAGAATTCGATTTTTTTGTTGTTTCTTTTACATTGCTCTTTACCAATTACTTACACAAAACATATTGAATGTGTGTCAAGAAATTTTCTATGTATTTTGCTAGAACTAAAACAAAAAAGAAAAAAAAAAAACACAACAAAGAAATTTATTATTAAACATTAAAATAAAAACAATCACAACAACAACAACAACAACAATAATTGATTATTATTTCTAGGTATTTTTTCGGATAATAATAGTGAACTATTTGATGAACAAGATGAAAGTTCAATGTCTTCATCATCATCATTTTTTTATTCCAAAAATCGAACTTTAACATGTCGAACTCTAGGCAATTTTTCAAATAATTCAAAACGATATGGATTAAATGATACATTTAATAATGGTATTAATACTCATTTATCTCATACAAATAGACGTAAGTCAGATGATGATAAACGACCTTATCAATGTTTAATATGTTCAAAAAGATTTAAACATAAACATCATTTAAAAGAACATGAAAGATTACATTCAGGTGAAAAACCTTATACATGTGATAAATGTGGCAAACGATTTAGTCATTCGGGTATGTTTTTTTTTTTCCATTAAAAAAAATATATATTTCATAACAAAATTTTAAATAATAAGCGATCGAAGAGTAATTAGATAAGATGTTTACTCATTTTTCAACCACTGAAAGGAGTTTGCAGAAATTTAAATCAGAGTTTTGTATTCTTTTCGAATATAAGTTCAAAAATAACTTTGATGCGTCAAAAATTATCTAAAGTAGAAATGAAAATTATTTCTAATATAAAGAATGAAAGAGCAAACATTTCTCAATAAAATGGTATACTAATGATTAGTCTACTGGAAGCCATTGGTTCATGGTGAATATTTCGGTTGAAGAACATCATGTTAATTTTCTCGATTTTTTATGAAAAACAAACTTATAAAGACTATTGCTGCTAAAAATATCAATTTTCTCTAGTAAAGCTTAATTTTTGATTCTAACTCAATGTTTTCAAATTTCTATAGGCTCCTTTAAGTGACTGAAAAATGAATGAACATTTTATCTAATTACTTTTCGATTGACTGTTAGGATTCAATTTTCAGATGAATCATTACTCATAAATATTTCGATTATAAATTATCGACATTTTAACAGTTGATAATAGTAATTCTCTTATTTCATCTTATCCCAATGCGTAGAAACATGCCGAACTAAGATTAACGAAAGCAATACGAGTATAGGTTTGCACGTGAAAGACACTATAAAACTATTGTCTTTATATTTTAGTCTCGTATATTGGTATAAGTCAGCTTCAAATTTCTATTAAATCGATTAAATCTATCACAATACCAATGCCAATATCATTTGGTATTGAACAGTATTTAGTATGAATCTTCCCCTCTGCAAAAGATAACCTTTCGATGCAGGCTAGTTTTTTGCTACCATTACTTTGCTGATATTCAAATGGGCGTTATTAGCAACTAACGAGAGAAGGTTCTCAACTGATTCACGCTGTTTTCAATGATATTTTGCCCCATATGTCGGGAACAGTATTCTAAGAGAAATCCTAAAAGTGTATGGGTTGATGAGGCTTCCTTTGAAGGTTACAATCTGAAATTTTGTTATGATCATTAGAGTACTTTAAAAGTTTCAGTGGAAAAAAAATGTTTTCTTTTGGAAATATTCAACTTAAAAAAAAGTTCATCTTTCAAGACTTCATCAATCCAAACACTCTTAGAATTTTTCTTAGAATACTGTTCCTAACATATGGACAAAATATCATTGAAAACGCTATGGATCAGTTGGGCACCTTCTCTCGTAAGTGCTGGAAAATCAAGTATTTAGATACAACTTACCAAATCTGCTGGATTTTAGAAGTCTCATGTTCTTCTATTATGCCTTGTGAAATTTTTCTTGTAGGCAGAGTTCTAATCTAGAATAACTTTCTATTCTGGAGGCTGGGAGATGAGGTTTGACTGGTGCTAGTACCTACTTTAGCCAATATCAATGCCTATACCACTTAATACTGTATTGATATCGGCAACCCAGTTTTGAATGACACATAATTTCGACCTCAATAGGATTCGAATAGAAACGTAATAGCCTCGTCCTCTTTATATGAGTCGTGTTATATATTACGGAAATCGACAATGTGAGAAATATATTGGAGTAAGAAAAATATCGAAGGTATGATACATATTAAACATTTGTTCTTGAACTGATATATATCCTTGTGTGATCCTAAAACACTATTAGAAAAGTCTTTTGCATATATCAATACCTTAACTAATATCAGGAGAGAATTATTTTCAGCTCCCTCTGTTGATTAAAACTTTTTTAAAATCAGTTTTATTAAGTTTTATTCTTGAAATTTTATTGTTGTTTAGGTTCATATTCTCAACACATTAATCAACGTAATAAATATTGTCGACCTGATGAACCAAATGTAGATTTTGATTAAATAATAGAACAATAATATTTATACTTCTTCTTTTTTTTTGCTCTGACAGAACAAAACAGTTTTGTGTAAATACAATTATTTTAAATGTGATATTTTTGAAATCTTCCGAACAGTATTTATATAAGATAGACACTTAAGATTTATATAAGAACAAATATTCTGACAAATGCATTTTTCAGTTTTTATTTTTTATTTCGCAATATATTTAAGTCTTTTGCTTTTTTTTTTTACATTTTATTCTAGAAATAATTTTTTAAATACAATAATAACAAAAAAAACCTAGACACGTTTTATATAATGTCTAAATTTTTTTATTGTTTCTAATAAATTAACATTAATAAACTACTAATAATCAGTACTACGGACATAGTTATTGTTATTGCTGATGATGAAATATTAATTGATTTTATATCTCGACATGAACCTGAAACACAACGAAGTTTTGTTGAACAAAAAATTCCACCTTGACGTTGACATGTTAATTCTGCAAGTCGACTTCTACTATTCCATAAACCTTTACAACGATTATGATTAAAATATAAATCAAGATGATTATTATCTAATGCACCAACACCAACTTGTATTGTACCTTGTCGTATAGCAAGAGTTGTTCGTTGATGATCAAATATAAATGGTCCATTTGATTCACAATTTTCTTTTGGTGAATTACATTCACATGAATCAATTATATATATTCCACTTAAATTTTCACTTGAAATTTGTATTATAATAATTAAATTTATAAGAAATATAACAATTGAATGAAACATGTTATAATAAATTTAAAACAAAAATGAACGAAATTTATATATGAGAATATTTGCATGTAATTGATATTTTAAGCTGGAGGATTTTCTATATAATTGATTGTATAACAAAAAAAGATTAGAACTAGAAGTAATTTAATATATATATACAAAAAGAAATATTGAACATTTTATTTCAGGGTTAAATCTTCAACTAAATTTTAATTTGATCATAAACGATACTATACTATATATATATATATGTGTGTGTGAAAAGAACGATGTGTAATAAGATATTGAGTAATATTTTATGAATTCAAGCTTACATCAGTTGTTTTATAAGCATACGCGAATAAGGATATGTTCAAATTTTTCTTAGGAAGATTATAGCTCGAAATTTCTTTAATCGATCCATAACATAATCAGATAAAGTAGTCCAAATTTGATTTTGATATACAGGGTGTTCCGAAAATCATGACCACTTAACAAATGCATATAACTTCATTATTAATCAAACTTTATCTAATAATTTTTTTTATTTGAAAGAGGAGATTAATAAGTTTTTATTCATCAAGAAAAAGTTGATAAATATTGTTCAAAGGATTACCTCTAACGTCAATACAAAAATTTAGACGTTTCACAATTTCTGAAAAAATACCGGGTGGGCCATAATGAATGGCTGTGCTTTGCATCCTATATTTTCATCACTTATTTCGCCTTATTAAAGAAAACCGAATATACCAAAAGATGCAGCGTGAAAAGTTCTACAATTTACATAAGATCATTTATCTTATAGTTGCACATTGTTTTCAAAATGAGCAAAATTTTGAGCGATCAAATTTCGACCGTACGAAAATTGATCACAGAGAATTTTGCTTTTTTTTTAAAAATAATTACAATAAGTTTTACTATGCAAATTGTAGAGCCTTTCACGCTACATCTTCTAGCATAGTTTGCTTTTCTTTTGAGAAAGCATATCATAGGATGAAAAGATGAAAGAATAAAAAAATGAATTCGTTCTGTATCAAAAAAAAATAGTTATCTTTTTTCGCATAATCGAAATTTGGCCACTCAAAATTTTGCCCATTTTGAAAACAAAAAGTGCAACTATAAAATAAGCGGTCTTATGTAAATTGTAGAGCTTTTCATGCTGCATCTAGTGATATGTTTTGTTTTTTAAATACAACTTGTTTAGAGGTAAAAAATAAAACACAAAGTGCAGCCATTTATTCTGGGTCATCCGGTAATATAAATTACAGATGTAACATTGTTGTATTATTCTTATTGATTATTTTTGGATAATATTTTAATAAAAAATAACATAGAAGTCTTGAATGTGATCCGATTTAATAATTTTGTTTAATGCTATATTTTATCTCGGATGAATTTTTATTTATCTGTTAACATATGTTTAACTATTTTTCTCAAGGTACTATTAAAATAATAAGTCTATCCATTTTGATTATCTTCAGTTTATTTACAACCAGATAAGAATTGAAAATTTTCAAAATTAGTAATATGTATTCCATAAAATAAGTTTTTTTTGTTTTTAAGAGTATTATTAAGGAATCAATCATGATAAATTGTTTCTATATGATTAATAGTATATCCGATTTTTATTAATATTGAAATGAATGTGGTAAAAAATGTTGGGATTTTAATGACTTGATTTTGTTAGAAAGTAATATACTGATAGATTGATTATAGCTGTTCTTGCACTCAGTCGAAAAGTAAAATCAATATAATCATATGTAACTTGAATGCATAGGAGCATTATTTGTTGGACTTTATGTGTTTTTTTTTTTGTCTGTAAAAATTTTTTATCAAACAATGCCGAACAGCAACAATATAGAAGCATAACAATGTATAATGTTATAAGTATATAAAAATTTCAACAGAAAACAAGCGTTTCGCAACAATGCACTACGTAAAAATTATAAGATTGTATCGAATTTTTCTATGAAAATATACATGATGTTTAAGAATCTAACATTTACCAGCAAATAAAATAAATATAACGAAAAATCACCCATAACATATTTGTATATGCTACTTTTTCTCATCATACTTTCAATAATAAAATCATAAAATTTAACAATTCAATTTTTGCCTTGAAAAATCTATTTATATAAAAAATAAAATAGTATAATTAAAAATCCAGTTTCAATAATATCACACCTCAATTATATATATTCAAAAAAAAATCGTGTTTGTTTACTAAATACAAAGAATATTATTTTAAAAGATCAAAAACAATTCTTCATAATAAAGAAAAAGAATATTTATTCATTGAAATGTTTATTAGAAATCTTCTTATCTTATTTATTGATTAATGAAAGAAAATAACAACTAACAAATATTTCATAACTATAATTTATTTTCCAAATAGATGATAAACATAATCATAAAATTGAAAGTTATTTAGAGTTTCATTCAACATACATAAATAGTTCATGTTCATATTAAAACTCCTTGTGAATCGAAGCAATGGAAAAAAAAACACTAAAAACAATGCTTTCACTGTTCTAGTACATTTCAAGATCTTCACTGAGATTTAAGTAGTTGAAATACGTCTTTGAATATCCTAAATAGCGTAGTTTTAGGCTTTTGCGTACATAAATAATTAGGTGATAGATACGAAGAATAATAACTAATGATATATTGATTGAGTATA
>CAJNOL010002751.1:0-32218 GCA_905250125.1 Rotaria sordida | reverse complement strand
TGAAGACGAACTTTAAATGAAAACCATCTGCTCAATGACAAGATTGAACTTTTCTCAATCTCCTTCCTTTCGTACCAAACGTGTTTGTGCTTCCCACTGATAGTATCATCTGTGAGCTAAGACTCTCGAACAGCACTCAAGGGATTTTTCTGATAGTTCATGTGCGATGATCAAAAGAATTCGACTGTTTTCAAGGTGAAGAGGAAAATATTTTCTTCAAATACGATCTAGATGCATAAACTGTTATACGCTCGTGGAAATTAACATATCACAAATGGATGCAAGTCTAGATGGTCTTCATCCCAAACTAATTCCTAATCTACTTGTCAAAAAGCAATTTACTGTTTTCATCAAGCAGTTATTTGGTCGGCTACTCGAATATGACCAAAGAAGAAAAGAAAGCGCCACAAGTTGTTCAGGTCACAAAAATGTATCTGCCAATCGTATTTGCCTTTGCAGTAACTACTTACCTAATATGTAGTACTTAGTCGAGTAAAGAGAACAAAAGATGTGGCTATTCTCCGATCTTTCGACATAAAAATCCTACAAATCCGACTTTCTGTTGCTCAGAATGCTAAACTCAAACATCTAATTAGATGAATTTGACCGAAAGACACAACGAGAATGTGTCCATTTCACTTTTTTGAGATTGTGTAAATAAATAATTTGCTGAAAGTCCAGAAATATCACTCTTATGAGAAGGAGTTGAACGATTCCGTAGATGAGCGTTACTTGTTTTCTTAGTTAAATTGTAATTTTCTTTATAAAATTTTAAACAAGAATTTTTATGCGTCAATAATTAGAAATTTTGATCTATCCGAATCGAATTATAGACGATTGAAATCATTCAAGGTGAATAAATTCTTTTTTCATTTCTCTCAAACTGGAAAAGAAGGTCTACGGTTATTAATTCATATTTTTTGTTACCAAATAAAGAAAATGAACCATTTACATTGTAGTCTACGCGTATATGTAGATTACGGGTACAAGACAGTATTCATACAGTACTTTATACAGAAAATAGTTTTGAAACAACACTGTGTAGAAGTTCAAATATCTCTTATTCAATTAATACTACTTTATTTTCGTGAGAGTTCTATGAAAGTTAAAAAACTCAATACTTTAATTTCCATCATTTTCTAGCTTATACCACGGATAAGTTGATCTATAGTACAAAAGTTCTTTTTAATAGTTCAATTTGAAGATGTTTTCAATTGCTAAGGAGTCTGAATCGTATGATTAAAACTGTAAAGTCTATCAAAAATTAACTTTATTAGAATGGTTGTTCCAGTAATTAGTAAGATAATTCTTTTCTAAAGTCAAGTTATGTAACATACCGGAAGCATGATTGTTTCCATTTTCACAATCGTTATCTTCGTCTTCATCATTCTCATCATGTGGATCCATTATTCTTTGAAGTTTAACTGCTTGTGCATAACGTCCATTGAGTCTCATTAACTCTTCATGAGTACCTTGTTCGTCGATTTGACCTGCATTGAGACCGATAATATGATGTGCTTTTCGAATTGTTGTCAATCGATGAGCAACAACAATTGTTGTTCGACCTTGAGAAGCTCGTTCAAGACCAATTTGTACTTCACTTTCATTCTTTGCATCTAATAGAGAAATTATATCACTTATTCGATTTTATAGTTTCAAATCGAATTAAAAAAAAACTAAATTTGGTGTAATATCGTCAAAGATTTCGATTTAATCTTTGAATATTAACCGAAATAATATTCAACTTGAGTGGAATGTTCCTGTTTATCTTCAATTACCTAATGCAGATGTTGCTTCATCTAAAAGCAAGATCTTTGGATTCGATAATACTGCTCGTGCAATAGCAATTCTAAATTGAAATTTAGTTTTAATAAGATTGAAAAACATCATTTAATAAGTGAATTTACCTTTGTTTTTGTCCTCCTGCCAAATGTGATCCTTGAACTAATGTATTATAACCCTAAAAGTAAAAAAAAATAAACTATTTCTAGACCTGAATAAACTGTTGTATATCCATACATTCGGTAACTCCTTGATGATGAAGTTGTGAATATTAGCTATTTGTGCAGCCGCTTTAATCTCTTCGTCACTCGCTGTCTCATGACCAAAGCGAATATTTTCAGCAATCGTATCATTAAAAAGAACGGGTTCTTGAGAAACCACAGACATATTTGATCGAAGCCAAGTTACATTTAAATGACGAATATCATTGTTATCGAGTAGAACCTAATCAAATAAATAATATATCATTATTATTTATAATAAACGTACCTGTCCTTCTTCCGGATCATAAAAACGTTGTACTAGATGAATAATTGTACTTTCTAAATTTTATAATATAACATGTGTCATAAAATATAAATAAAATTATTCATGTAAACACTTACTGCCACAACCAGTTTCACCAACAATTGCCGTTGTCTTGCCAGCAGGAAAATGAATGCTCAAATTATTCAGGATCTATTAATGAAAGATGATTGAAGTAACAATTGAATTAAATATTGGGATATTTTCAAGAAGGAAACAGCTGATTCTGTGTCATTGGAATCAATGGAATCTCATGAAATCCCTTGGAATCGGTGGAATCCAAGGGGAAACGACTTGCTCCTGTACTTCTAGAGTACACGAAGCACATGAAATACACGTAGCACAATGAAATGCATTAGATGTAATATATCATGAAGGGATATTTCTTTATAACCTACTTTAAGATAGTCCCTATAACTTTTCTAGCTCTGCCTCGCGGCCTTCTCCATAACTCTTGAAGTTCTATATGGAGGTGTCATTCATAAGTTTTTACTGACCCATTGGGGATGCCCTCCATAGGTTCTTATGAGTTATTCGGAGGTACCTCTCATAGATCATTACAGGGTATCTGGGGTCTCCTTTAGAGATGGACGGACCAGGTTTTTTGGTTCTGCTCTAGTTGAGGGGTGTCCAAGGACTGAGGAATAGGAATTCCTACTCAGTTCCCTAATAGTTCCTTGAATGCTAAAATTAAAAAAATACAATATCCACGGTATTTATTACTCTTACACTCGTTTTCATCAAGAAATTTGTGCACATGAACGTATGAGTACGAAAATTATTGCAAAAAAAGCATTATCTTGACTTTCATGAATGAGGGAACTGTGATGGAAATAATGGTCAATTCCCATCTCCCCAAGGGATTATCATAGCTACACTGACAATTCCTCCACAAATTAGGAATTCCTATTTCTCAGTCCTTGGATACTGCTGGCAGGTACCGCCGAATACGGTATACAGACCTATGAAGGGTATCCCAAACTAGTTCATTAGGATATATGAAGAGTACCCGCAGATAATCTATAAGGACCTGTGAATGGTAGCTTGAAATCCTTGGGATCCCGGAATCTTGGAATCAGCTGTTCCCTCTTGAGTATTTTTATTAAAATTTTATTGCCTATAGAAATATTCGTTTAAGATTCGAAATATAATTACAGTTGTTTTTTTCCTATAAAAGACACCTAGGACAATAAAATATAGTTTTTTAATTTTTGAATTTCAGTCTAAAAACTTTCTTTTTTCTTTTCAATTTCTTTAGTAAAAATAATTCTGAATAGGTAATATAAAATGAAAATAGTAAATAACATACCGGTTGTTTTTATTTTCTTGATGGATAATTAAATGTAACATTACGAAGTTCAATATCACCTCGAACTACTTCTGGTTGATGTCCCATACGATTGGTATAATCAATTGACGATTTCTATAAATAAATAGTTGATTAAATAGTTTGCTCACGGAAAGATAAATAAAGAATTCAACTAGTCGTTTATATTTGTTCATTTTTCTATATATGAGAACATTATCATTATGTTTAGCGTTTAATTCGTTCACTCATATTCAAAATCTCGAAACCGATTCTCATTTGTTTTAACTTGACGAATATAAAAAGAAAAAGAAAAAACGAATCTTTTAGATAAATGAAGACGTTTTAAATATCGAACATGTTTGTGTTTTGTCATATTAATATTTCTATCGATGTTTTTACATACCTGATCAATAACGGCAAATACTTTTGCTCCTGAAACGGCAGCTTCAATAAAAGCAAGTAAATATGGAATGAACAATGATATGTTATTTGTTGCAAAGAGACATGTGGTGAAAATCTTAAATAGTGAAATGAAAATAATTTTATATGTGAAAAAAAGTTGAAAACATACAATCATGACAACACCAGCATCGTAATTCGAACATTCTACGCGTGCCAAATAAGGTCCATACCAAAATATGAGAGCAATTGCACCATACAAAGCGATGCTGACAAATGCTTGACTAATACCAAGAAGAAGACCTTTTTTTAAACCGGCATTCTTTGCATCTGTTAAACTTTGTTGGTATCTATTAACATGATTTTAGAAAAAGTCAAATTAAATTGAAAATAAAAAAAAAGAGTTTTTCCTTACCTAGTACGTTCATGCTTTTGACCTCCAAAAGCGGTTACTGTACGAATAGCTGAGAGAACTTCATCGACAATTGCATTTGCTTTCGTATAAGCAGTGCCCTCGAGTATTGTAAACTTTTTCATAACCTATCTCAATAAATAAGAATTTATTAACTAATCAACAATTAAAATAGAAAGTTTAAAGTAGACGAATTTTTCGCTAGGATATAATGTTGAAAGCCGTTTTATTCAACGTTTAAATTATTCATTTATACGCAATTTCAAGAAGAGTTATTGACTTGAGAAAATCATCAAAGTACATATTTTCTGCTGAAAATTTTTGAAATTTATCCTCAGTATAAAAGTTTTATTCTCTTTTTTTGATAAGTTCAAAATTAGAAAAAGATATTCATCAATATCTTACAAAAGCTACGAAATGTTTTTAGATATACAATCGGGAAAGATGTCGTAAAATTAGTAAGATAATCCAATAGTATACTCACAGCAAATGTAATATTAAATGTGATAATAATCAGAGGAGAAACGCTTAAGAAAACTAAGGTAAGTTTCCAGCCAGTCCATATTGAATATCCCAAACACGCAATGACACGAGCAAGAAGAGCTGTGCAATCAGCGACTTGGTAACCAATTCCTTCGCGTATATTATCCAAATCACTAAAATATAAATAACATAAGAATTTCTAACAAGAAAATCTTCTGTTCAAAAACTTAACAAGTAGATCTGCTCTGTATTTTTATAAATATTTTTCCAAATCTATGTGAAAAATGTTTGATTATTCGATCCAATTAGTTAGTTTCTTCTTAACTATTCCTCAACTACCGCCTTTTTTTTGTAGATTTCGCCGTCTGTATTCATTTATGTCTGTGTGGATATTGGTTTTCTACTTTGAATCATTCTTCTATAGTTCATTTTTAGATGTTCAGATGATCTTAAAAATATATATTCGGTTATTTTAAGACGAATAAATATATCAAATGATTCTATTCTATGTTGTATTCCTTGCCATAAAATTTTGAAAAACAAATTTGAGGTTTTCTGAAACATTTCTGACATACTCGACGAGTAGACCAGCAGAAAGATCGCTTGACAATCGACGATCAAACCAACCAATATCTTGTCGCATAATATTTTTAATTAATGCATATCTATTTTAATTATAAGAAGAGATTTTTGGTTTTTATTTGTTTTATTTAAGATCTATTAGGCTTTTACCTTATCTTACGAACTTGACGTTCCGCTGATATAATCCAACAGTTAAAAGCAATCCATAAAAGAGCAAAACAACAGCTACCGTATACTGCATACCATTTAATGGCCGACATTATATTATCATAAGGTGAGAGATTAGCATCCAGGTATGATGTTTTATTACGACTAAAAGATCATAAAATATCTTTTATTTTAAACAGAAAAAAAAACAAATTTGAAACTCTATTTACCAGCCTAATCCAACATTTCCTGTTGTTTCAAAGCCTGTTTGATTTCTATCAATAGCAACAAATGAATCAATTATGCTTTGATAAATACGAAGGACCAATGGAAAAAATACACTACTAGCGATTGCTACAAAAGAAAAAAGTCATGCATAGAAGTATTTCCACAAACATAGAAACTGCTACTAACCAGCCAAAAGTCCCACGATCATCATGACTATATCCCATCTGTCAGCAAATCGAAACTAAACAATTGAATTTTTTTTTCTTCCTATTAGACATATATGAGTGTGATATAAGACTTACAATACGAAAAGGTTTTAATCGTGGTGGAGAAGATCTATTTGTTTCGTTCTGTACTGTTTCAGATGTTGTTGATTGCGTCCTTCAAACAAAAAATAATACATACGAATATTATATCTATGCATTTTAGTATGTTCTCTTCGAAAATATTATTAGATTAATATTCAAGTAAGATAAAAGATATTTCTTAGGGTTCATCCGCACCGTGTATAGTGGGTAATCAGGGAGCTCAGCTTCCACCCAGCGAAATTTTGAGCCCCATCGAACGAAGTCATTTCAGCTAAAACTCCACGACGAGCCCCACACCATACAGAGTTTGAGTAGCTGAGCCCTGCCCATCGTCAAAATCCAGGTTACATTACTAACTGTGCGAATTAAAACTGAACTAAGAAAACTGATTGGTGTTACTACGTAAAAACACCAATCATATGTCTTAATTCAGTTTTAAATCACATAGTCCAGAGATGGAGTCTTTAGGCGTTATTTACACTATGAAAGTTAATGTCGAATTAAGGAATGTGATTGCTCTACAATTTAAAACAGACTTAAGTCATTTTCAAGAGATGGCTTAACTTTAATACATCAATCGAGTGCTATATTGGATTCACCCATGAAAAGGCACCTATGCCATCCTATATATCTACTTTTATCGAATCCATGAATGTTGCTGTCTAGACAATTGCTTCCGTGATATATTCCCTCCAACGGTACGTTATTAGAACTCCGAGCAACAAAAGCTCAGTTGTAAACATATTGAAACTATATGCAAACATCGTCCTCATCCCACCGTCAACATAAACCAATCAATTAACTGTTAGAAATTCATATTTTTTCTACTACTATTTATTTTTGACATTATTTGGGAGCATTGGTTTCAGTTCGGTTCCGTTCCTAGGAGCGAAAACCTAAAAGTGGTCCTGGGTTCTGAGATAGAGAAATCCTTAAGTAGTTCTAGATTCCTATGATCAGGGCCCACATACTGAATTGCTGGCAACGGAAATCCATAAGTGATGTTGGGTTTCTACGAACGAGAATCACATACTCGATTCCCAAAAACCAAGAATCATATCTGAGTTTCTGTGTTTAACGATTGGAAATAGGACCCCTCATTCTTGGAGCAAGTGGAACAACATGTCGGTTTCCACTTCTAAAAGCCCGAGAACATATAGTGACTTGTCACACAATTGTCACACAATGAAAAAACGGATGTCTAAACACGGCAGTATTGCAAAAATGTGCAAAAACGATTTGCCAAGTGTTCATATTTGTTGAGAACGGAACCTCAAATCACGTAGTAGATGCCTAATTAAATTTCGAATGTAAATAAAAATTTCGAAACCACATGAAGGCTACAGTAGAAATAAGTATTAAAAAAAATTTTATCTAAGTTATAAAGTATCATTCAGATAGGACTATCCTATAACTGTAGCAGAAAAGCAGAAAAAATACTTTTATCTCATCTGTAAATTATAATTCTATGTGGCTGTCCTATAAATCTTTTTTGCCCCTATGCCCTACGTTACCCATTTTTCACTAACCCTTATTCTGATCCTTGTGCTCTAGATAACCCCTTCTGTCCTCAACCTCACCCTGACATCTGAGCTTTGAGTAACCTCTTTTGCCAGCAACTTCATTATGACCCTGCGTTCTGGGTAACCCCATTTGCCCTCAATCTCACTCTGGTCCGTCATAGTCACCACTGCCCCTCTGTCACTCTCAATACAGTTTTATTAATGATAATTTATAATTGAAATACTGTTTTTTCTTCTTTTGTTGTAGGTAAGTACCGGCTTGATTTTTTTTCAGTTATTTTCGAAGTCATCTTATGCAGTTGAAGCTTCATTTATATTCGAACTCGAATCAGGCAACTCATGAATTAAAACGCTTTAGTTTTTCTGAATATAGAAGTTTCTTTGAACTATTATAAGAAAATTTGATTCCATGAACGTATTTGATCATTAGTAAAATGGTAAAATTTTTTATGCTTAACAAAGTAAGATTCTTCAACAGGGAAAATAGAAAAAACATCAGTGGCAAAGAAAGTTTGAGTATTTCGAGATAAACAATAATCAAAAATTTTGTATCTACAATAACCTTTTCTTTGCTCATTGAGATCTAATTGTTTTATAAACTCCAAGATTTTTTTCTCTTTTAAGTAATAATAGAAGAACAGACGTTCTTAGACAAAAAGCATTAGTGAAAAATATGGCTTACCCTTTAGTACCATTAGAGGAGTGGTGGGGACGCACTGCTGTATGTCCGTCAATAGAATCATAGTCGATGAAAGCAGGATTGCTTCTGCCACCGTTCAAATTAGAGGAAGATTCTGAGTTCATATTTGTATGACCATTCGAATTAAAATTAGGTCTATTATCAGCATAAAACTGTTGCTGACTATGCATGGTGCTTTCTATACACTAGCGTTATTTTCTGGTTGATTCAAGTGTAAATTCTAACTTTGATGATAATCAAACTAAAATTATATAATATAGTTAGAATATGTTTTTATTTTGTTGATAGACATACCCTATAAAAATAAAAGAAAAAGCGTCAGATAATGGAGACGGCAAGTGTCAAGTTTCACTATTGTTCTGATAAATAGTTTGATGTAACAGTTCCAATGGGTTTTGCATCTGTTTAAATATACGATTGTGATATTTCATAAGCATTAATAACATCTTATGAAAGAATACTGGGGGTAGAACCCATTTCTTTGTCATAAAATGAAATGGGAAACACTTCCGTTTTTTATTCGTCTCCACTTGTTGTTTTTTGTTAACATCTTTACAACATTCTTTCTCAGTAAATCTGATCAATATGATAAGGAGAGAATGTTGACGTATACTTCTTTTTTTCATTCTTTTACGTTCTAACATGATGTCACTTTTTTTTCTTTCGTTGCTTTTATCTTCATGTCCTCCACACATCTATCAACAACTGTCACCTTTAAACGAAAACCAACATCTATTTTTCCTTTGCAAAAGAACATCAGGACAAATGACGCAGTATATTTCATGAACTTCCTACTTTGCTATTATTCTGACGATATTATACTGTTTACGCAAGACACTTCATATGTGAAAAATTTACAGATATTCATTAAATAATTAATCATATGAATCAATTATAATAAAAAGCTGTTAGCCTAATCCCTGCGCGATTAAAATGTGCAACACGATGCAGGTGTTGTTAGCAGTTACACGAATGTTTTCTTCGATATCCTCGCATCCGTTAATAAATCATTGTTTATTAATTCCTCTGGAGCTGCAAAAAGGAAGCAGTTGACGTATTTGGGTGTGGGTGTGGGGTGTGATGTTATTTTCCACACCCAGCGACACGCACACCCTACCGAAAAAAGGTAATGATGGGAGTTTTGAAGGCATAATCTACTTCGAGCTTCTTCCCCGTAACACCACAGTTGATGCCGAGTTCTGTGAGAAATAACCCCTAAATTTGGAGGCCATCATGGAAACCAAGCGTCTAGAACAGCGCAAAATTCGGCTACCTCATGAAAACACCAAACCCTATACTGGAAAGGTCATCGGTCAAAAGCTAGAGGAATTAGACTGACAGGTCTTATCTCATCCACCACATTCATCAGACTTAGTATCTTCCGGTTATCATCTGTTCCGCTCGCTTCACAATCATCTGTGCGAGAAACACTTCGACGATCAAGACCACTTAAAATCGGACCTCGAAACTCTCTTTCAGTCTCATTCTATGAAATTCTATGAAGATGGTATTATGGATTTGTCTAAGAGACGAGAGTATGTCGCAGATAATAATGGTGCACATATTGCTGATTGATACTCTTTTGTTTCAATAAAATTTTTAAAAAGTGAAAAGAAAAATCGGCAAGGACTTTTGCAACAATCCAATATGAGCAAATGAGCTCAACTTTTGGTTCAATAAATACTATAATCTAGACTTCATATCTATGCAATAACATCATAATTTGGTGATATACACGTACGGAAACAGTGAAAATTCAATGAAGAAATGGTTTCATACAATACATATTTTAAAACAAATGTCCCCAACTATCTCAAGAGAACTGCAAAACTTAATAGTACTTTCACCTTCTCTTGTTCGCTCGTATAATCAAACTATGATATTGTTGCATAGATATGAAGCGTAAATCATGGTATTTATTGGGCACAAAAGTTGAGCTCATTTGCTCATATATTGAATGAATGAGATTCTTATGTAGCAGTGGTCAAATTTAGTGAGTTCTGAACTCTTGAGGAATTCTTGAACTCAAGAAATAATATAAAACAGCAAAACCATTATAAAACAACAACTAAGCAGAACGCTAGTAACTCTAAGAACTTAAAGAAGGATGATTTGAGGGTAGTTTGAGATTGAGAACGAAGGTGCGAGCCAGGGTGCATGGATGAGGATGTTGAATGTTGATGTCCTTTGTTGCTTGAATTCCTAGAGTTCTTCAAATTTTGAGGGTTTCGCGTGTTCTGCTTAATTGCTTTTTATAACTGTTTAGCTGTTTTATACTATTTTTTCGAGTTAAAGAGTTCTTGAAGAGTTGAAAACTCCGGGAACCTGAACGAGTCTCAAAGATTGGGGTACAATAGTGCTATATATGCTAAAAGTGTCAGCTGGATCTGGTCAGATTCCATCCAATAACGATCCTATTCTTCCAGTGATTCTCATTCATTCCTAAAGTCTATGATTTCATTTAATTTAGATAGTACTTTTTATATAAAATAAAATAAGTAAGCCAACCCAGTGCGTGACAGGAGACTATCAAGTTGTCTCTCGGTCACAGAAGCAGCAAATAGAGGATCAAGACGGCTACGAACGCGAATGGGGCCAGGCTCAAGGATGGCCGTTTTGTTGAGTGATACAATGCGGCAGTAGGATAGAAACTGAGCTACCATGCGATAGTCGGACACGTTCCATTTGTCAGCTTTGGCTGTTCGACGGCGCTCCCGTTTACTCAAGCGAGTGCTAGATGGCTTCCAACCTTTACAGTCCGAATCACCGATGTTGCCATGATTGGAAGCCTTAGAGACAGCAAATTCGTCATTTGAATCAATTTTAGATAAACAACTATCAAGTATTGTGAACAAAGGTTTGCACTCGATACGCTCAAAAATATCGATGAGTGGAATTGATGAAGAGAAACCTAGTAATTGATTATCACCCTTTAGCTGACGAATATCACATTACATGGCAACAATTTTATTCTTGATGTCTCGAAATATCTGAACGGCATTGCTGATCCATTCGCGACTTTTCGGTTCGTGATAGTGCTCTGTAAGACTCCAAAGCATCTGAGCTCATAGTTGGCAACCACAATCGCCGATATGAGCATCGAACTGCGCCCAACATGCCATCCATTCTGCTCACCTCGCCAGAATAAGTTGTGTCAAATTGGACCAGTGCAACATCCAAATCGTGAACACCATAAAGGACTCTGACAAGTGTCTTGGAGAGGTCGCCTTGCTTGATTTTTTTCTCATCTGAACTGAGAAGAATGCTTACCATTTTGATCAAAGTGCTAGAGAATAGAACGAGTGGTAGTACGAATATCTGAAAAAGAAGAGAACATTAGTTTGGTGCTCGTAATCTATCATCCTTCATCTTCGTACAGAACAACACTACCTTCTACAGGGTGATCCATAAATAATTAGATGATAAACAAAATTCAAATAAAAGCTTAAATTATTAATAATCGATATTGTATCAGTTTTTTATTGATCAACTACACTAGTTGCATCTTCAAGTAGAAATTTTTCAAACTCGTCTTGTTCTAAAAGCTAAATAAAAGAATTTTATTTTTCAATCAACATAAAAAAGTTCGTTCGAGCTGTTTGTACATGATCACTTATCAATCGAACACATTAATGTTCAAGAATTTAACTAATTCAAATAAAAATGGAAGACGATGCGTTGAAATAATTGTATCAATTCTAAATGATTTTGAATAAGTATTTCCAGAAAGATGTTTTAAACTAGGTAAACGAAGTTCATTAGCAAGTACGAGTAAATCATCAACAGAATTATTTGAGATCTGTATAAAAAACAAAGTCAAATTTATATTTAGTATCGAAAATAATTTTTACTTCACATTCATTTGAATAAATATAATATGAAAGTGGAAGAAAAAGTTTTTTTCAAATATGTTTTAAAATTATTGTTAATTTTTCATTATTTGGTTTTAAATGGCATTTCACTACCAGCAATCTTTAACAAAAACACGATTATTTTTCTAATCTAAGGAAGATACTTCTTATAGTGTCAAATTACATTTGAACCAACTTTTTGCGCAATCGAACGACCTTAATGACTATTAAATGCTCTTTTGACTTTCTAGATCTCTTGATCAGATATATCTACCTATTTCTGTTGATACTATTCAATTTTATTAGACATTCCGGCTAAAAAAGTTTTTAGAAGAAGCAATAAGGACTTATTGCTTCTCCATTTTTTCTCTAGAGAAAGCAGTTGTACATATTACTTCGCTGGTGCATCGTTCATGTCCATATGAACAGTAAACTTATGCTTAAATATATGTTCTACTATGTATTAATATCGACAAAATCGAGACAATTAAGGAAAGCAATAAGTTTCTATTACTTTTCCATGTAGTGCTGACGCGCCGTTTATTGTCAGACTGACTACTATCTCAAACTTTTAGAAAAAAAATCGGAGCTTTCAAAGATATAAATTCATTTGTTATATTGATTGATAAGAAAAATATTATATTAATAATATAACTTATTCTATATCATATTTACATGTAATCGTCTTATTAGAAAATTTTAATCATGGAAGAATTACTTCAAGTGTAGCCTTTTTTTTAGAAACATTTCAATATGACAAACACATCTAATATTTGAAGAAGAATAAAATAATAATTTCGTCTATTGTGTTCTCGTAACTAAATCGAATTTTCCAAAGAAAAAAACAACTCTATTTCTTTTTATTGAAAAAATCAATATAAACTCATAAATTAAATCATCATGATTAATTATCTATCTCCTCTTCAGTTTTAATTAAATAAGTTGATAAAATTTAATTTCAGCATAAAAGAATGTTTTTCTAAAACTATTGACATATGAAAAGATATTTAATGTAAAATGACAAATTTCTTTTTAAACCAATTCTTTATTCTAAAACTTTAACATCATCGATTATGGAGTTCAATATGTATTTGATAGTTTAATTTCAGTAGATCGGAAGTAACAAAACGTCAAATATAGATCAATTTTAGAGATATTATTTAAATAAAATATTCATCAATGATTTGTTTTAATAATAAACACAATATTCATTATGATCTTAGAAAACTGAATATAAAACTGTCGACGGACCTTTCTTCTCTCAGTTTTGTTGGTGTCCACTTATAATTCGAAAAACAACGTCGTTTCCTTCAGTAGGACAGCGAGTCAAAAGTTCTTAACATGTCTGAACATGTCCGTCTCGCTGACCAGTTGCTAGTGAATATGACACTTATTTTGAACTGACTTTAGTCATTTGTAAAATGCCATGTTTGATACCTCTAAAACGAACGATGTCTCATGTATAGCGAGCCTCTCAACGGTTAAATCTTTTTTTTTTTGAAAAATCCTAAAAATAGAACTTAACAGCTAGCATAATAAAGGCGTGGCCACGCGGCAGACATATAAGGAAAGGGATGAGCGTGGTGCATATATCTGGTATACATACCTATTACAATTATACCAATGTTTCTTAGTCAGTATATGCTCTGAATTTATAATGTTTTCTAACAGCGATGAGTGCAAGTAGAAATAACTTCTACGAAAAATTTTTGTTTTTTGCAAACTGATCAATTTTGTACGCCATGCTTTTCAAAGACAAGATTATAAAACGAAATTCTATTCTTTTAGCAACTGATAGTTCATAAAGTTTTCGGAAACTGATATAGAATTAGTTATAGATTATATAGTTCAATTTTTTTCAATCATGTTTCTGTATGTTCAGGAATAAAAAGGTTAATATAATATTTTTTTGATCATTTTCGAAAAATTTCTCATCACATTCTTTTGCGTATATTCTTGTTATGACAAAAAAAAAGACGTTATGAAATAGTATCTTATTTGAAAAACAGATATGAATACTCAAAGTTCATCGAGATATAATTAGTTAGAGACAAATCTTTTTTTTTTAAACTTCAAAAATTTTTGAAATATTCTATATTATATAAATTTTCATCATTTCACATTGAAACGATGCCAGTTGGAATTATATCCCTCTTAAAATGTGCGATGAAATCAAATCATTCTCGTCTATTTTTACCACAAAAAATTTTTTTGAAAATTCTTAAGTGAAAGATTATTATGAATTATTATTTCTCGTTGATTCATCCCGTATAAAAAGAAAATCTACACTAGTCAATATCAAGCACTGGTGGTTCAGTGGTAGAATGCTCGCCTGCCACGCGGGCGACCCGGGTCCGATTCCCGGCCAGTGCACTTTTTTCTTTTTCTTTTTTTCTTTCATTGAGCGTAGTCTCATATATTACATAGATTTTCATGGAAAACTTTAAAAATAAAATAAAATAATTTTAATCTGTTCTTGTTTGTTATATAATTACAGTTCATTTTATTTTTCTGATGGCTCACTGATATACTTGAAAAAAGAAAACGAAAGAAAAAAGGCATTAAAACATTAGAAGACAAGCCAAGAAGAAAAAAACAAAAAAAGAGAAAAAAAAAGAGAAGAAAAAAAAAGAAGAAGGAAAATAATAACATCATCATGATGTCGCAACAGATTGATGAAGAATATTAGTTGTCGATGTTGTTAATGGATCTGTATTAATACCAATAGTTTGTTTTGTTGGTGAAACAATTGGTGATGGCTGGGATGAATGTCTATTCATAAGACTTGCAATGGACGGTAATGGTGAAATTTGTTGTTGCTGTTGTTGTTGTTGTAAATGTGAAGTTGTACCTTTTGTAAACATATCAACAATATCATATCGAATATCCGTTATTGGTGTTAATGATAATGAATCTTTTGTTCGTGAATTAATATTTGTTAATAAATTACATGGTTCATTAAGATGAAGATGTCTTGCAACATTAAAATCAAGTAAATTTTCTGAACGAGATGTATTATTAATTGGTATTGATGTTGATAATGTATGTAATAAATTCGTTGTTGGAATTGATTGTAATTTTCGTTTTGATGGTCTTGGTCTTTGACGAGTTGTTGTTGTTGTTATTGTTGTTGTTGTTGATTTTCGATTATTTAATAATGTTTTTGGATCGATTAAATCTAAACAACAAAAAAAAAAGAATTTGATTTTCTAGAAAAGAAAAAAATAATAATTAAAAATATTTACATGAATTTGTTTTTGTACTATGATGATTATTATTATTTGTTATAATATCAATAGATTTTTTATTTATATGAGGATTTTGATCAAGTTGATCATCATCATCAATATCATCATCATCAATTGTTCGATACATTTCAGCTTCAGAAGCTGTACGTGTTGATGTTGAATAATCAATATCAGAACATGTATTAAGCCATGTATCAACATTATGTCCTTCGGAATTTAATTCAGTTTTAAGACAACTAAGACGATTTTGTAATTCAATACTACGTGATGTTAATGAAGCTATTTCTTGTTCATATTCACGATCTTTTCGTGTTAAAGTCTAAATAAAAGAAAAACCTATGAAAAACAAAAGAATAAAAGTAATGTTTTTTTGTTTGCAATGGAATGATTTCATGTCCGAATTGGAAAATGTTGGACTTGATGTGCTCTAATCGAAAATACTTTTATGATCGGGTATCCGAATTCTCTGCTTTTTTGATATTGAAAATAATGAGTTCATTATACTATTGAATAAGAGCATAAAGAATAATACCGTATTTTCTTTGTCAATAGTTATCATGAAACTTAATAGTGAGTCTAAAGAGATGATTCATTTGATTTCCTATGAAATATAATCTTCTTACAACTTTTCAAAATATTGATCTTTTAAAACTCTCTAATAACTTCTGTTAAATGTTTAACACAGTGAGTTATCGACACAAGTGTTTCATTGTAGCACTAACATTTGCGTTCGCTGCAATATTGAGGCACCAGCTCTACTCAAATATATTCTTTTCGTACCGATGTGTTCTAATGCTTCAGTGTGCGTTCACTACAGTTTAAACACATATGATGATTATTAAAAAATGAACAAAATTATATTTACTACATACAATAGATCATTTTATAGAGAATCAAATAGAGTATTTTTTGAGGCTAATCATATGAAATTTTTATTATTTATGAAGGAAAAAGTCTCTAACTGATTCACGCAGTTTTCACAGAAAATCCTAATGGGACATCTGCCGATGGCTTTTTTCTCGAAATTTTAGGATCTAACGTCAGGTTCTTTCGATATGAAATCAAGTTGTCTTTAGAGTATCTTGAAAGTCTCTCTATTTATACTGGATTAATAGTATTTATATTTAATGAAAGACGACGTGAATCAGTTGAAGTCCTTTCCTTCTAAGTGACTAGTTTTTCCTATTAATTTTAGAGATAACCTTGATCAGATTACAATGTACTAATTGAAACGCTCCAAACTCACACAATCTATTGTTCTATAATATTTATTGACGAATGGATTTTCAAGGTTAATGATTGTAATAAAAAAAAATCGTCTTAGTAAAATTCTCGAAAAAGACAATAGAACTTCAAGTTCTACACTAAAATGCTCATATACAGTGATTATAAAAATTCTCCAATCAGTAGATTATTTTATTTTATTTTTGCATATATCTTAAAAATTAGATCAGCTAGAACGATCTGATTTTTGTTAGATGACAATCTATAATTTCTAGGAAAACAATGTCAGGCTAATTCATTGATTGATTAAGTTTTTATTAACATTACTTATTTTTGCAAGCTTATTCTAACCTGAAATTTTTTGTGTATGAGATATAATTCAATAGAACAAATAAACACTCTATGCAAGAAGTACTTTTTATCGTAGCTTTCTTTTGAATACAACATCCTTTTGACTCATACCAATCACGGATCGACTTTTTTATACGATTTTATTCACGTATTCAAGAAGTTTCATAGACTATAAACTGTAATCTGACCAAAAATCGAATTATTCTAATTTATCTAGTTTTTGAGATCTACATCAAAAATAAAATAAATATAAAGAAAGAAAGATATTTGTTTTTTCGACGATACATCAAAAATATTTGAGCAAAACAAAAAAAATCAATATTATGATTCCATCGAGTATTAATCCAATATTCACTTAAATTATTTTATTGTCTTCATTGAATATTACAAGCAGTTTATATCGTAAATAGAAAATGTTAACTATAAAAATTTTTTTTGTTTTTCATACCTGAATATATTTAATAGCTAAATTAAGTACTTGAAGATTTGTAATTTTTCGATCACGTTGACATGGAACTTCTGCTTTGAGACTATCAAAGCAATCTTTTAAATGAGCTCGTCTAAAAAAAGAAAATCAGAAGAAATAGAAAAATATATTTTTGATTTTTTTTTTTTTTCTATTTTAAACTTTGAATTTAAAAACTACCTTGTTACTTCTTTTGGAGATACCATAAGAAAAAAAAAAACAAAAGATAGTGATAATATACTCTAACTCTAAAATTTGACTATCGTTTTATTTGATAAAAAAATCAATGATAATTTTTTTTTTTTGTTTTTGAAAATTATCAATTTTAAAAAATTAAATTTAGATTTTCTTATGAGTTTATTTCAATCATCATTTGAATTAAAGATGCCGCTACTTACCGATGTTTTTCTAATCGATTATGAATTTCACGATCACGAAAACATGTTGTTTGAACACTAAAAGAGAAAAAAATAAATTAAAAAACAAAAAAATTCCTTTTTTATTTTTCATGTTTTACCGATTTGATATTTCACTGTTTCTATTAACATTTTGATTATTTGTATCATCATCATCGTCATCACCATCATCATCATCATCATTTTGATCTAATGATAAACGTTGTTGAATAAGATGATTATGATGATGAAAATTTAGATTAAGATCAACTTGAGGATATTCATCAATATGTTCATTTTTTAATAATGATGATGTTGATGTTACTACTGTTGTTGCTGTTGGAACTGTTGCTGTTGTTGTTATGGTTGTCGGATTTGTATTGATTGTTGTTGGAGATAGAACACTTGTAGGTACATGATTATTAGGAGTTTGACGATCGCCTAAAAAATAAATTCAATTGAAATCAAACAATACAAAAAAAAAAACAAAACATACACCACCAAATAGTTGACATGCTAACATAGGAGAAGTACGTATAATGTGACGATCTCTTTTTCTCTCTCGTTTTTTCTTTTTTCTTTTTTTTTTTTTTTTTTTCTAAATCAATCACTATCTTATATGTACGACCGTCAGTCCAGCTCAATAATCGAACCGTTAGATAAACGATGACGAAGGAAGGAAAAGGAAATGAACATGACATACATACACATGCATATATCTGTTTCTTGTCGATCAAAAAAAAAAAGAAAGAAATATGTATACAATTGAATATGTTTTTTTTTCTCATCAATATTTTACAGTACAACTTTGTGCTTTCTCTTTCTACACCTATATTTTTTTCCATTCTGTTATTATAGATAAAAAAAAAGAATTTGACGATCAAACTAAAAGCTTACTTATCAATGATACCAATTCGAATTGCATACTTTATATATAATATAAAAGAAGACAAAATGTGTCCTTGTCTTATTATTAACAACGGGAGTAATCGACGATAAAAGGAGAAGAAAAAAAAATTGTATTGGATATTCATATCGACGTACGTTACACATGAGCGAATTTTGGTTGCTTCTAACTATTCCTCCTATCATCGGTTGATAATGACAACGAATATGAGCGAAAAACTGCTGACAAATACTATCACATACAATCGATCAAGTGCATAATCACGAAAACATATCACTAACTAGTTATGATTAAACTTAACAAAAAAAAAAGAACAAGGACAAAAATTTTATTGATGAAAAAAATCTTTTTAAGTGCATCTAATTTCATATAGAATATTTTCTATCTGTTCTTTTTTTTTTTATCGCTATATGTTTACATCAATTGATTGTTAGCCACGTGCCTGATTCATTCATTACGTCTATACATACGTATATCTTTCATTCCTACTATATAGTGATGCAAAAAAAAAAGAAGACGAAACAAAACGAGTTATACTCACCTCTAGCTAATCGTTTTTTAGGTGGAATTGATTGTTGACTTTCTAATATTTGTGCTGCTTGTAGCAAAGTTTCAATATTCATCATTGATATAAATATTATTTGAAATAAATTTTCTTGTTTTGTCTTTTCAGAAAAAAGATATTGAATGATAATAATAATAATAATAATAATAATAATAATGAATGAATGAATAAATGAAGCCGAGTAAGTAATATGAAAGAAAAAATACACACACACGCACGCCCCACGGACACACAAAACAGAAAGTAATGAAACTAAATTCTATTGAAGATTGAATGAAAATTTGCTGCTGTCGTTGTTGTTTCTAGTTTTGCTGCTGTTGCCACTGCTGCCATTCGATTCTTTCAGCTGCGTAAAGCATGTAGCTGTCGACTGTCGATCGGTCGGGCGGCGCTCATGATGTTGGCATTGTAGAAGAAAAAGAAAAGAGAAAAAAAGGAGAAGAAGAAGAACGTGCGCACGGGACCACGCATACAAAAGAAAAAGAAAAACGCGAGACGACGCCAACAAGCAATGAGGAGAGAGAGAGAGAGAGAAAAGAGGGCATAAAAATACAAATGACGACTTGCTTATGTGTGTGTGTGTATGTGCGCGCTCGAGAATCGAGAGAGAAAAAAAAAAGACGTCGACACACACACATATATAAAAGCCACGAAACAGTGTGCGTGTCAAATAAAAAAAAAAGGAGATACGAGGAAAGGAGAAGAAAGTGATTGTGTATGTATGTATGTATGTGTCGGAAGAAGGAGAACTTTCACGTGCGTAATGTGTGCACCAGTTTCTTTTTTTTTTGTTCTTTTTTTGTTCTCTCTTTTGATTGTCTCACAGACGATGAGAAAAGTGAGAACGAGTAACTCGTGTGTTATATGTATGTGACAATAAAATAAGAATTATATAAAAATTGAGAATGAAAGAGAGAACAAAAAAACAAACACATGGAATATAAAATAAAATAAGAATAAAAATAAGAAAAGAATATTTACAAATTCTTTTTTTTTTCTCTCGTAAGCTTTATGTTAAATATTGATGAAAATCGTCTCGATTTTATGTCATAGGCTCTTTTGTTCTAGACATTTACATATAGAGTTGATCGATAGTGAACTATTTTTAAAAGCTATTGGCAAAAATATAAAATATCAACAATCATTTCACTACTATCACAAAAAAAACGATTTTTTTTTTTGTTTTTCTTTCTTTCTTTTTTTCTTCCCGAAATTGATTATACATGACCAAACTCATCGTTCTTCCGTTTTCTCCTTGTGTTGTCGTTCTTTTTTCTTTCTTGCTTAATATTATTACTCCGCATGTCACCAAAAAAAGAAGAAAAAAAAAATCGGCGTCACTAAAACGACATGACATGTAACGTCTAGATGAAGAAATTAAAAGAAAAAGAGAGAGAAAATAATTTTCTTTTTATCGTTTCACCATGGTTGCGCATTGATATCTGAGTATTTTCTTTGTTATTTTTGTCAAATTTATCATTAATGATGACCAATAAAAAAAAAAAGAAAAAAAAAAAACTTAAGTTATAAACTATATTTATTTTTATAATCAAAAATATAAATTTATTTTAGTTTTTTTTTGCAAATTTATTATTAGTCAGAAGGAGTATTGTTTTTTTATTGGTATCAAATTGAATTTGTTCTTGTGGAAAATTTCCATATCATTAAAATTTTTATATAATCAATTATTTTGCGTTTTATTTGAAGAACAAAGTCAATTTTCTAACAAATAAAATATTACAAACATAAAAAGTCCGGATGTGTTAGAAATATTTTTTTTAGATAAGAATATTTGCTGTTTAAATTAATAATTTAGTTTCAAGTTGATTTATAGAATGTAAATCTTCATTTAAGTGAGAGGTCTACAAGAAATCAAACTTATTCCAGTCTAGTTTTTCTTTTATACCTATAAATAATTTTTATCCCTTTAGGTCTTTTATTCCATTTTAGTCTAAAGACAATAAAAGGAGTGAAAAGACTTAAGGGGTTCAAAACTAATAACATGACTAAAGGGAGTAAAGAAACAGTTAGACTAAGGTAAATTTTATATCTCATGGATCTATGTTGGAATAGAAATTTGAATTATGAAATTTTTAATTGATATTTTGTTCATAAATAAGTTCTACAAATTTTAGTTTAAATGGATGCATTTTGTTTGACATACGGAATGTGTAACTAGAGAAAATATACAGCTGTCAGACGTCATTCGACTTCGTATTATGGGTACAATTAGGTCTTGATGACACTAAGAAAAGCTTAAAAATATTCAGACCAATAAGCCTTTTATCATGAAATTGCTACTTCGAGTAAAATATTCCCGAAAAAATCCAAAGCAATTAGTTTTAACCTGAAATTTTTGCCTATAGGTACATTTGATGATTATTAACTAGCTGTGAAAGCATCAAAGAAAATGAATCTGTCTTTCTCGAGATATTTAATTTCCAAAAAAAAAAACAAAAAGACAACGGTTTACTGTAGAAGACACAGTAATCGAGTTCAATTGAAAAATGAATATCTTAAGAAAGATATATTCGTTTTCTTCGAAACTTTCACGGTTATTTAATAACTATCAAATATACTTATAGACAATATTTCAGATCAAAATTATTTGTTTTGAATTATTCCTAATAAAAATTTCATTAAAACAACCGTGAGTCCGAATTTCTTTCAATTTTTCATACTTTAATCGCAGCCATAATATAAAACCGAACAGGTTCCGACGGTTGGATATGTTCTTTAGTAAGAATAATCGATTCTATCTATTTCGCCTATAAGATATTGCTTCTCTTGATATACTCAATATCTCCTGTAAAATACATTCGTTTGAGTTGAAATTCGTAGAAAATTTCATAAATCAATTTTCTATGAACACATGACCAAGAGGATAACACGACCGTTGTACTTCAGACAGTTGCTCTCGTGATATTGAGTACTGGTAGTAGTAAGGATGAGCGCAAAGGGAGTGTCAAGGAGGAAATTAAGATGAGAATGTGAGGGCGAAGGAAAATGTCAGGCCATAGCTTGAGGTTAGGACAAGAGCGAAGGAAGTGTGAGGAAGAGGAAATCTATATATAACTTCAGTACTTCTAACTTAGAATCGTAGGAAAGAAAATGTCAGGAAAACAACAGCTGTGGATTTGACCGAAAGATCTAACATTCATAATTCTGACTGGATAATGTATGAACCTAAGTCCATTTAGATTTCGACTAGTCTCATAAAATTCTGCTTATGAGTCATTTGATAAGCATGATCATCGTCCGGAAGTTGTTAATTGAACAGATAATGACATATAAGAATATTTATCTGTCGAGAAGTTTTCCAGAATTCTAACATTTTTCATCATATTTAGAATCCATTGTCAGCTGTTGATATTCAAATGTTTTATATTTATCTATTAACAAGAGAATAAACATTTCCGACATAGAGCAAAAATCAGTATAATTACTGTTACGTTTTACGAAAAAAAAAAAATAAAGTATCTAATTAACTGTTAAAATTTACATTAATATTTTGTATAATAAATCCATCAATCCAAAATGAACTATTGTATGATATAGTTATGCACAAAATAATATTTATCTATAGTATAAAAATTACATTAAGACGATATCTAAAAAGAAATATAAACTTACTTCGTAATGAAATATTATGAATCGATAGATGATTATTTTTTGTCTAAATGAATTCTATTTTTGTAATAGTACAATTTTGAAGATATATTTTTTTTTCTCTCAGAAAATGTAGGAAACATTTTTGTTTTAATTAATCATATATTGAAGAATAAAAAACAAAACAAAACAAAAGTTAGAATGCTCATGCATTTTGTTTCGGTGAAAAACAAACTGGACAAGCAAAGAAAAAAACCGCACACAGCACACAGTTGCCTAAACAGAAAAAAAAACCAGAGTAAATCGCATAACAATAACAATAACAATAGTTCTCATCATTCTCCTAATTCATTTTTAAGTCATATTCATAGCTTTAGCAGCATTCGATGGTTCAGCTGATGATTTCGGTACTTTAATTGTTTCATCAACACTTAATATTAAACAAGCTGCTTCACTTGCTGCTGTTATAGCATTAATTTTAACAACTGCTGGTTCCCAAACAGCTGCTGTAAAATTATCATGAACATCTTCATGTATTATATCAACACCAAACCAAATATGATCTATAAAGATGAAAAAAAACAAATAAGAATATCAAAAATATAAATCTTTCGTTTTGTTTTTTGAATTTTACTTTCAAAATGTTTTTGTCGAAGTTTATTTAAAATATTTGTTGCATCAAATCCAGCATTTTCACATAATTGTCTTGGTATAACTTCAAATGCTTTTGCATATGCAGCTATAATTAATTGTTCTTTACCTGGTATTGTTCGACTATAATCACGTAATGTACGACTTAATGCCATTTCAATTGCACCACCACCAGCAACAATTGAATCATTTTTAACAGCACGTCGTACAATCATAATTGCATCATGTAATGAACGTTCAACTTCATCAATAAATTGTTCAGCACCACCACGTAATATCATTGTTGCTGTTTGAGCTTTTGGACAACCAGTAAAAAAATTATAACGTTCAGAACCAATTTGTACTTCTTCAAGAATGTCACATGTACCAAATACATGTTGAGATTGTTCATGAAGATTTTCAACAGTTGTTATTATTGTACCACCACATGCTTTTTGTGTACGTTTAAGATCATCTTCTTGTACACGTCCAGCACAAAACATTTCTCTTTGAAAAAAAAAAAGAAAATTTTAAATGTCAACAATTCAACACGATTTATAGTGAAACTTGGATTTAAAAAAAAAAAGTCGGAAAAGTCAAAAGCATGCATAACTCTTCTTCTAACCATATGAAAAGTAAAATTTAAACAAAAAAAAAAGAAAATTTTTATTCAAAATCATTTACCGATCAGCAAAATATTGTGTTGCAACATCACCAATAGGTAATTTTGAAAGAACAACTTTAACACCAGCTTTATATAATTTTTCAAGTTTATTATAAAGTATTGACCATTCAGCATCAACAATTTTTTGATATTCCTATATATGAAAAAAAAAAGAAAAATATTTTCAATGACAAAAAAAAAACGAAATTTATTCAAAAAAATTTTACATCAACATTATCAAGACGAATTTCTGCATTATCACGTTCAGCTTTTAATTCAAGTTCAATATTAAGTAAAGCTATTATAGGTTTTAAATATTTTTTTCGTTGCATTTCAAAACCAGCATATGAAAATGTTTTTTTAAATGCAACACCAGCAATAAGACGTGAATCCTAAATAAATAAAGAAATCAAAAGAAAAAAAAAAAATATTTATTTTCTATTGTTCAATAAAATTTTCTACCTCAAGTGAACCACCTGTAACTTTTTTAATTCCAATCCTAAAAAATAAATTCTATTATTTATAAAATCAAAGGGATGTATTAGAGATCAAATCGACCCACTAGTACTTTTCTATTTTCCAAAGGCAAGAAAAATTTAGTCACTTGAAGAATTCCTTAAACACACTATTCTGATGTCAATATTTAGAAGATATCGATTAGAAAAAGCTCAGTTTGAGTCTGATATTCAAAATCAGCTTAAAAAACCGAATTGATCTATGTGTGATTTACAGAATCGGTACAACTTTTTTAACTCGTCATGATCCTCCTCGGAGATCAGACGAAAAATAAAATCATTGACAAAGTTATTTTTATTTTGTCATCTAATAACTTTAAACGAATTTCGACATTTCGCTATAATGTTTATATGATGTTTTCATACAACTTATTTTTCGTCGGATTTCTGAGGAAGACTGCGGATAGAGAACATCGAGTTCAAAAATTTCTGAATCCGAATTCGGTCGGGTCGGATCCAATGGGCTCTCACTACAAGTGAATGTTCCAACAAAAAAAAAAGTTTTCGAAATTCTTTAAACCACACATGGATCAACTCAGGTTTTTATGCTGATTCTAAATATCAGACTCATATTGAACTTTTTCTCATTGAAATCTGCTAACTATTGATCAGAAAGATACAAGAATAGTGTTAAAGAGTGGCCAAATGTATTTTGACTTGGTAAAATATATGATGTTGTAGCTTTTCAGAAGAACTATCAAGTGAGCAATGTCAGAGTTTTGATTATTTTCAATTTTTAAATTAAAATGTAACAGTGAATGATAAATACAGTAAATATGTTAACAGTACATCGAACTTATAAAATTAATAATCTATTAGTGATTTAATATGGGATTGACCCTCCCCCTCCCGTCCATCAAAATAATGAACAGAAAGGTTCTTTTCAATATGCTCTTTCGGTTGATATATGATTCTAGCGAAGAAAAGTTCTAGTAGGTCGATTTGACCTCTTTTCCTATACACTCCTGTCCATTATTCAAATAAATATAATTACATATTCAATGGAAGTAATTCATCTAACATAAGAACAGCATCAACAACCATTTTTGCAAAAAATTCACGTTGTCGTGCTATTAATTTTGAACTTAATGTTGTACATGCACATTTTTCAAGTAAAGCTCGATGTTCTCTTAATAGAAAAAAGAAATGAACTTTTTTTGGAATCAATTTCAAAATATAAATATTCATATCTTACTTAGCATCATTTGATTTAATATTAACAGCAATTTCTTTAATTTTTTTAATAGTTAATGCTGTAGCTTTTCGTATAGCACGAATAATTATAGTTGAATGCATACCATCTTCAATAAATGTTTTTGTATTTTTTAATATTTCAGCTGTTAATAAAACAACTGATGTTGTACCATCACCAACTTCAGCATCTTGAGATTTAGCTATATCAACAAGTGTTCGAGCTGCTGGATGAACAATTTCAAGTAATTTAAGTATTGTTGCACCATCATTTGATATTGTTGGTTTACCACGATTATCAACTATTAATTTATCCATACCACGTGGACCTAATGTTGTACGTATAGCTTCAGCAACAGCTTGACATGCACTTATATTTGATAAAATTTGAGATTTTCCTTGTGAAGAATCAGTACCTTCTTTAAGAATAATAATCATTGGTTGCATTTTTTAGACTTTAAAAAATACGAAAAAATTTATCTAAAAGAATTTTTCAAAGATTATATATTAAGAATTCAATAGAAGAAAACTTTAAATTAATATAAAAGACTAAGCAACACAGATCGATTGATACATACACACACATAAGGTAACTAATGAAATTCAATTGGATTATTAAATCGAATTTTTATTATCCAATAAATCTTTTTTTCTTTATTATAGAACATATTTTATCAATTAGAAACGTAATTGAAATTTAAAATAAATCTTTTATTATTTGTATTTTTTTTGTAATATACAGATGTCGTTAGTAACACAAATTCTGATAACATTTGCTAAATTTACTACTTGATGATGATAAGAATGAAAATAGATAGACATATCATTTTAAAATATGTTACAGGTAATAGATAATACACGAGCAGGTTTTCTTTGTCCAAAATGCCATCAAGATATGTCAAATATGGAAATGTTACAAATACATTTTCAAAATGTACATATGAAACAATCTTCAACAACAGTTAAAGGTATTCTATCGTCTTTGAATAACGCAGGAAAATAGATTTGATAATGCTGAATATTTTGCTCTTGAACAAAGAAGTAAATAAATTTGTCCTATTATCAATAAACTTATATTTTGTATATCTATTATCTTAATCATTTCAACTCAGCTTCTCCGACATCGATTAGATGCTTTTTATAATTTTCCTCAACACTGCTAAAGGTTCCGTATAGAGGAATATATTGCGTAGTATCTTCACCTAAAGGAATACCCTAAGAATGTGCGCAGGTTCCACAGCATGAAGTCTGATTGTTGTTTGACAGCTTCGTTATGCATTTCAACGGATAGAAAAGTATCGAACGAGTCGTATATTTCAACTACATGAATTAATTCTTTTGTTGAAATTACATCATAAATCTTCAATAGCAGATAATGGAATAGGGTTCTAGAAATTCATAAAAGACATCATATGCTAACGTCACATTGTTTTATCATCTTCAAAATGTAAAACTTAAGAATTTATTTTTGATATACTTTGAGGTTTGTTTTCATTGGCAAAACAAAAAATCAAAAATGTTCAAGATAATTTTCAAAATTCTAATGAATCATCAAAAATTTATGCACAATACTTTTCATTTAATTCAAATGATTCTTATTCAAAAAAACAATGTATAGGATATGCTCGTTCACATAATACTTATTTTCAAATTATACGAAAAGATAAACATAATCAAATATTTATTCATATGAGACAACTTTTACTTCGAATTGAATTATTAACTAATACTAATGAACATATACCACGTAATGGAAATAGTAAAGAACGTCGAAGTAAAATAATTGAAATTTTTTATTTTATATAAAAAAAAAATAAATAAAGATTTATTTTGTATAGAATATGAACAAAGTATTGTTGCATGGATGGAAGATTCAGTTGCATCAATTTGTGCATCATGTTCTAAATCATTTGGTTTATCTCGACGAAAACATCATTGTCGTCTTGATGGATTGGTTATTTGTAATCAATGTTCACAATTTCTTTCATTTTCTATAGCTCGTAAAATATCATTTTATTAGTGAATTTTTGTGAAATTAGTGAGTGTAAGTTTTAAGTTGAGATTTTTCGGCTCCACCGTTAGCGTGAAAAATACGCTCAAAGGCATTAACAACAGTACTTAAACTGTTCAAAGCCATTCTTAGAAATTCGAATGGCTGGAATATGTTTGTGAATGTTCTCAATAATATAGTTTTCGATTTTTGCGTAGATAAAAGTTTTAGATTCAAGATGTCAAGAATGATAGGTAACCATTATGGAGCTGCGGGTCCTTCGAGACTCGGCCGGGTCAGAGTCCAATCTTTTATTTTTTGTTGAATCTGGTTACACGTTTTTGTAGACCCGCTGCTCTCCAGATGAGAAATACAGCAACAGGATATAACTGCACTTTGAGTTTTTCTCTGAGTAGCGAATAAATAACTGAAATCTTGATTCTTTACTTGTTCATGTACACGAAGAATGCTGGGTGTTGATGAAAAAAATCTCGGATTTGGATCAGGCCGGGTCTACAAAAGCGTGAACTCATAGCTCTCTAGCAATCATACATTGATTTTCCACAGTCATCATATGATCAACATAAAAAGCATGAACTGATCAAGTTATAACTTAGAACAATAATCAATATCAATGTTTTTGAGCGTATCGAGATATATGATAGTGTGTTGAGACCTGCTGTAGACGGAAAGCTGCAGGTCCTTCTAGACTCGAGTTCGGATCCGCAGATCTCTAACTATAGGTATAATGGATATGTACAACAGGCTTATTTATCAGTCAAAGCAATGGCTAGAATAATAATACAACTATAGTGTTTCACTTAACATATTTTAGACAAAATTTTCTTTTTTTGCATATTATTTAATTATTAGGATGTATTATCGATTCAAATATACCAACCTCTTCAACAACCAATAGTCTTGCAATTCAACGATTAATTAATCTAAAAAGTATAATTTCATCAACAATTATTAAAGATCGATCAAATGAAGATTATCTTCGTATTTGTATATCTTGTGCACGATGTTTACAAAATAATTATCGTCAAATATGTTTTAATAATATTCAAAAAGATGAAGTATTTCATCATTATGAAGTAAATTTTTGTTTGGAAATTAATTTAATAATAATACAACAACAAAAAAAAACAAAATTTTTTTGTTTTTTAGAAAATTGTTCAAGCACAAAAAGAATATAATAATTTTCATTCAACATATTTACCTATAATCGATTCTCTTTTGTAAGAATCTTTATTAAAATTAAAGAAAACAAAAAAGTTATTTTAAATTTCATTTAACAGAAGTGGAGATACGAAATATCAAATCGTTGATGCTCAACAAGTATATCGAGAATTAAGTGTTAGTTATGAAAAAATTGATTCAATATCGTATGTTTTTTTAAAAAAGTATAAAACTTTAATCTTATTCTTTAATTATTTTAGAAAACAAATTGTCATATTAGCAGATAAATATTCAAATATAAATGAAAATGATATTACATCGAAAAATCGTTATCCTACACTTTGTCGTAATATTCGTACATATTCGATACAAGTTTTACAAAATTTTTCAGTATCAACTAAACGTGTACCAAGTGAAGATGATATAAAACAAGCACGCAATGAAAAACAAAAACGATTAGATAATGAACGTATGATAAAAATATTTTTAAATATTCCAGGAATTAATCATAATTCATTAGAAATATCAGAAGAATTAGAACCATTTATTCAACAATATTATCAAATAACACAATTTATTGAACAAGCTAAAATAGCTGGACGTGATGATGAAGTTAAATTATTAGAATTAAATTTACAAGAACTTACACAAGCAATAAGTATTCTTCATCAAAATTGAGATTTAATTCGTTTTTTTTTTCTTTGTTTTTTAAAATAATGTAAATAAATTCTTCAGATTAGAAATATAAGTTTTGAATGAAAGAAAAAAGCAATTGGAAAGCGAAACAACTTGCACTAACCGGAAATAAGTTTGTTCGTAAAACTAGGAGTGACACTTTAACTTTTAAAGTAAAGTGCCACCCCTAATCAAAACAATTAAGACAAAAAAACTTGTCACAATTAGGACCAGAGGTGCAGAATCTACCGTAAAATTAAAAAATTTCTCCGCACGCATAATAACTCTCCAAAAATTTTCCCCACTATGAAAATAGAAGGAATTATCTTTTCCCAGCCAAATCTTTAACAATGTCGAAATAAATGACAAAGTCTCGCTGTTGTCATTAATTATCAATGAAAACAACTACAGTGTACACGAAATTTTTCAGCTTACATATGATGCATTTAAATATTAAGATTTAAGGATATATGTGAGTTTCACATTTCAGTTCCAAAGGAGCTGCGCTAATAAGCTTTTGTTAAAGGTTCTTCAATCGACATCTTTGAAAACAAACCTAACTCGCAAAGCTTTTTATAATTACTCATTCAGAAGTTATAGGTATTGTAGTTGAAACTCTTAGTAATTTTTCTAACGATTTCTGTGAAAAGTTTTTTTTTTATCGCTTTCTTTTTAATAAAAAAACGAATCTTTTTTAACTCAGAAAATTTGATTAAACAAACCTCAGACAATGTGCCAGGAAAAAGTTTTCTTCGTAAAAACTGGTTTTCTAGAGACCGCTTCAAGTCCCGGAACAAAAGGTTTTACGAATACTTTTGCACAAATAGTTTATTACGTGATGTCATTTATTTAAGAATTGTTAACCAAATTTCCTATTAGAATTTCATAAAAAAAAGAAAAAACGAAGTGTTATGAAGGATCCAAGTCAACACAAGATGAAAATCAAAAGGGATTAACCCCAAGCACTGGTGGTTCAGTGGTAGAATGCTCGCCTGCCACGCGGGCGACCCGGGTCCGATTCCCGGCCAGTGCATTTTTTTGTTTTATCCTTTTTTTAGTCTTTAATACTAATGGTTAATCGTAAAGCTAATTTATATCGTGCTTTTTATTGAAAAAAAATTATTCATAACGCCTCTTAATTTAATTTCCTTATATTTTAATCACATTAAAATTTTCTAATTTAATCAATAAATATGTCATGTTCGTAGTTAGACAAAGATAATTCAATTGTTAAAATCATTTTCATTTTTATTAAATAATTAATTACGAAAATTTTTCATCATTCAATACTTTTACCCATATGTGTAACTCATTTCTTCGTCTAATTATCATTTTCGTTTGTTTTGATTTTGGTAAAAAAAAAAATTATCTATGTTAATTTTAATGTAGCATCAAAAGTACAGTTCGAATTAGTCAATAACCAGCACTGGTGGTTCAGTGGTAGAATGCTCGCCTGCCACGCGGGCGACCCGGGTCCGATTCCCGGCTAGTGCAATGTTTTTTTTTCTTCACGATACATATTTCGTTTCGCTTGAGTAGGTATACACGAAGCGCAATGTCACATTATGCGTTTCTTTTTTCATGTTATAACGTTAAGAATTAAGATGATTATAGGAATTGAACAAAAATATAATATTTAGGCAATAATCAATCAAGTTTAACTATTTAGTATTATCTATAGTAGACATTGCTCTACCTTTTTAAAAAGTCTATGAAAAATTTCAATCGATTTTCTTCTCGGATACATCATGAGTTTTGAAGATGATCTGAATCTACGTTGAAAACAATATGCTTGCTGAAGTCTAATATAATGGATAGATATGCTAACTTCTTCTCTATCGATCTATACAAAGTCAAAATTGATAACGATTTGCGTTTCAAAAATATAAAAAGCTTTCTAAAGGCTATTCAAGAAATTTTTATGAAAATCTTAGTAACTAACAGATGTTTCCTTCTGTAAGTTTTTACTTGCCTTCGACTTCAAGATCAGCAAAAACTATATATTAATTAGATGTTGGTTTTTTCTGCAGTCATCATCACTCGCACATCTCTTTATTAATCAGACTTCTGTACCTTGACACCTATAGAGTTAACTTGGACTAATATGAAAATATAAATATTTGCTTTGAATGAAGTGAACAAATTGGCACAAGCATAGATTTATGTGCAATGAAAGCAATTAGTTACATCAGTCATGTCAAACAATGTTAGATAATACATAAAGAGGCCGATATTTATGTCGAAGACATTAAAGCAGAACTAAATGATCATAACAATGATTAAGATTATTGTTGACTTTCATAGTGAATCTATGGAAGCATCATAAAATTCTTCTCGATTGACCAATTTAGATTCAG
>CAJNOL010002750.1:0-30860 GCA_905250125.1 Rotaria sordida | reverse complement strand
GAGCACTGCAACCAGTTTGTCCGTGGCATTGGAGACATTGAGAAATGATAAAGCTTGTTTTTTATTTGCACTCGTGGAGAAAAATGAATTCACTGAAATCAACTGATCACGACATCCCTTCAAAGTTTTTAACTGGTCTCTGGATATCATTTGGCAACGATAAACTCGTAGAGGATGTTTCACTTGATAATGCCTCAATTGACAATAAATATCGAAGATATATACACGAAATAAAAACGTTAAATGCATATCTTGATTACGTAGAGCTGCGTTGAGTCTTGTAGAAGAAGGATTCTCTTGTATACCACCACAAAGCTTTATCAGGTGAATAGTCCTTTTGAAATTAATCTATACATCTCAGTTGATCAGTGTTGCCATCATATACATTTTTACAAAAGTAGATAAGTTCTTCTATATCAGAGACCGGCGAGACGGGACGAGATACGGGACAAAAGGTCACGGGATGCGAGATAGATGGGACTTAATGCCTCTCCCGCTTACTTTCATTAATAGAAAAAAAACACAAATAACCGTCCATGTTGTGCATTACAATAGCCATTGATTTTATGTCACAAGAGTAGAACAATAGTTATTCAAGCGGTCGACTCTTGTATGAACACACATTGACGGCCAATTTGAATTGAATGAGATGAATAATGACAAAAGAGAAAAGAAAATTATCATAATATAATTCGTCTAACATAGAAAATGATATAAATAGTTACGTATTGATACAATTGTTCATTCTGTTTCATTTTATCACAATTGTTGATTTCGAAAGTTGCTCTTTTCAATTCGTATTTATACATAGATTCTATGCCAAGCAAACTCGATGGTCGTAGCTATTCTCCACGTTCTCGTACTATTTCATCTTCATCAGACATTACTCTCGTCTCTCTCACTTCAACACCTATGTGTACTTCAAGTCATACAACTTATTCTTGTGTACAAATTGAGAGTCTCCTCAAGAGAGAGAAAGATCGTTTTGTCGTTATGAAAAATAAAAATAAAAAACTGACGTCTGCCTGTTAACAAGTATTTGGATTTCCCGCAATTGTTAGTTCTAATGGGGTCCTTCAGAACGCATTGACAAATTTGTTTTTTGCCGGACTTTCTACAAGACTTATCCATTCACGTCCAACAGTACTCGCTTTCTACTCGATCATCTATGTAACTCGTCTAAATCTACCGATGCATCAAATACACTTCCTTCAATACCCTCCTCGCTTTTGGTTTTACAACGATCTATCACTGCTTTTACAACACCAAAGAAGAGTAAACTGAATGATATAACTAAAAATAAAATAAAAGAACTAGAAGCACGCTGGATCTGCAAAGATATGCGTCTCATTACAGTTGTCGATGATCCCGATTTTCGCTGACTTGCTCAAGAATTTGTTTCTATTGGTAAGCTAATTCTTATTAGAATAAACACCATGTCGTTTTCAATTCTTCTAGGTACTCAGCATGGTAATGTTGATGTGGACAAAATTCTTCGTGGAGCCAAGGCAATCTCGTTACATATTAGTGACCTTGCTACGACTGAACGCTCTCGAATAAGAACGCTTCTGATTAATCCCTTAGAGAACGGTACGCTTTGTTTATGTCCAGATTTATGGACTGATAAACATCGGCAAATGCATTATTTGAGAATTACTGCTTCTTTCGTCGATGACATGTACGGCTTATATAAGATCGATTTATGCTGTCATCCTTTTCCACCAGTCGCAAAGACGGCCGAGAACATTATCACTGTAAGTTTCTATTTATTTCTGTGTTAGTTTATCTATAAAATATTTTGGATTAGGTTCTTCAATCTGCTCTCGAGCCTTTCGGTATTATCGATCTTTCACAAGTTTTTTTCGTATCAGATCGTGGTTCAAATTTCGTTGAGGCTTTAACAAATTTTTTTGTAATTTGGTGTTTTGCACATCGACTGAATAATATGCTCAAGTTACGTTTTTTTTACAGCAGCCACAAAGGAAGACAAGCGAAAGGCTATAGACAACATGCAATTGTCGGATGATTCCGACGAATATTTTGATTCGGTCATTAAGTCAGATTGTGACCAAGATCTGCCAAAGAAGGCGCATTATGTCCACAAAGTCGTATTTGAATGCAAAGTATTAGTAAAATACGGATGTAGGTGTGGGTGCTCAAGCACTTTGAGAATAAGCAAAACACCCACACCCTATAAACTTATAAGAGCTTGAGTTTCACACTTTAGTCTCTAATAGCACTACAGTAACATTTTTTTATCTAAGGTTTTTTCAAGATTTTACAAAATGCTGAAAAACTTGCAAAGTTTCTGAAAGATACATGGAAGATCGATCAAGGATTCCTTGTTCACTTTTTTCAAGCTGAAGAATTTCAAAAACTATCTAATCTTTCGATAAATTACTTTGGAAATTGAAAAAAAATCTCTCAATAACCTTTCGGTTACTAAGTCGACAATATCAACAACATAAGTTGCCTACAATACCTTTAAAATTTCCGAAAATGCTAATCCAGTTTCTGGTAGTAACATAAAGGTATTCTGAAATACTCATAGATTATGAAAGTCTGCATACTCGAAAATTGAAAAGTTTCCAAAAACTTCGAAAGCTAAAAATGTATCTGCAATAATAATTTATCTTACTCAAACACTTATAGGGTTGCTCGAGGGTTGTGTAATAAGTATGATTTTTCTACGAGACATTTTTTTGTGTGCACTCTACTGTATATAAAACATTATGATTTCCATTTTTTAAATTTCAATACCAACGCCAGATATAATTAACAATCGCATCGATTCACTTAGTTGCCTCTCAAAAGTGTCTTCATGTATTTATCATAATGCAAGCATGTTCTACGCACGACTAAACTTTGGAAAATACGTCAGTTGTCTGGCGACTAACGTCAATGCTTTCTGCTACGTCGTTTTCTTAGATGACAATCATCCTTAGGTGTTTCTATATAATCTTGCTCTATATGAAAGCTCAACAAAACGAATAGAGAATTTATTATAATAAGATAGCTGTATTTACATACAAAGTTATTACGGATTAAAACTCAAGATGCAAATAGATATAAAACAAACCATTGGCGATACCAATAACACTCAACAAAATACTTCTGTTCGACTAATTAATGAATTGGTGAGATTTAATATTTTACTTGGATTTGGAGTGCCATCGTTCATTTGTTATATTTTCATCCTTATTTACATACTCACTCATAAAACTCATCGTTCAGCACCTAATAATTATTGTCTTCTCATTATCTTAATTCTTCAGTTTTCTTGTAATATATTGGATATTCCATCACAGATGTATTTTTATTGGCAAGGCAGAGTACTTATTCAGAGTAGTATCTATTGCTATATGTGGCAATTTATCGATTATTGTACTTGGACAATCAGCCTGATGTTACTGGCATGGGCTTCATTTGAACGGCATATTCTGATTTTTCATGATCGACTTCTTCGTTCAAAACGGGGAAATATATGTTTGCATTATGCACCACCTTTTATAATTATTGGCTACGGTATATGTTACTATATCTATGGCTTTGCTTATTATAGATGCAAAAATCCATTTCTATTTGACAAGAATTTTTGCAATGGTCCCTGTTACTCTAATTACCAATCTATGATGTTATGGAACAGAGTGGTTAATTATATACTTCCTTCAATATGTACTGCTATATTTAGTGTTACACTTTTAGTTCGTGTAATATACTCGAAGCGTCGTTTTCAGGGAGCGTTTAACTGGCGAAAGTACAGTAAAATGACTTATCAAATGGTATCTATATCATTTCTCAGTATTGCAACTATCATGCCGTATAGTATCAGCGGCTTCTTAAATCATATTCGTCCCTCTACTATACCAAGTCAGACAGGGAATCTTTTCGCATTCATAGCTGTTTTAGAATCTCTATGTATACCATTTGTATATTTGACGTCAGTATCAGAAATCTGGACATTAATTAAAACAAAAATCTGTCGTGCAACTACTCGACGAACGACTCCAACAGCCTTCACAACAACAAAAATAAACACGCTTTAGCTAGTCATTGTATCTTTGGTGAAATTTGCTTATGTAATAATAAATGATGATATACTATTATTCTCATTCTTGAAAGAATCTCGAAGAATTCTATAAAAACGGACTACTGTCGAATTTTATGAATATTTTGTGTCCGACATCTTGTTATATGATTTATTTCCGAGATTTTCATAACCATATTGACTCGAACTACATCAAATTCTAGCTCATCAAATATATCTGAGTTGTTCCGTGTAAGACAGCCCATTCTCCATTAAGAACGATGGAATGTTCTCAAACTTTTGTTCTAGATAGAGGAATTGACAGGCTACAATTTTTTATAATTTGAGTTAAGATGATAGTGAAAATCTTTGAAACAAGACATAAAAAAATGTCAATCACAAGGCGACCATGACGAGAAGTTACAATCTCAATGAATCTTATGTGGATAGATGACTCCAAGAGGATGTGGACGAGTGTGTGCGTGTGAGCTGTGGATGTGGGTGATTACAGTAGAGTAAGCAACACCACACCCACGCTTACACCCCAAAATCTTTATAATTGAATGTGGATGTGAATGTGAAATAGGACTGACTGTGGAAGGGTGTGTCGGTGTAGGATCCAAGAAAACACCCACACTCTACTTACAGCCTAACGTTATAAACATGCTCTATGATACTTACAGATTTTTTTTTGTTGTCCTTCTACTAACGAGGGAACATATTTGAGTGTACTCACGCCAAGAGGGATATAAAACATTCTATCCTATAGGACTACCCATGAGTATTTCGGATAGGAACAGGATGTGGGTGTGGGTGTGGGTGTGTGCGGATGTGGGTGTGAGTGTGGGTGTGGTTCTTCACTGTGCGGACAGGCATACCTACACCCAATCACCCACACCCACACCAAATGTGCCCGCGCACTTCGTGACATATTGATGCAAGACACATTACACATTGAAAATGGTAATGAATATGAACCAGTTTATCGTCATTCAACAGATGAACAAACTAAACCTGAATCATAGACACCGACGTATTATTGGGTTGATGCAAAAGTCTCCGCCGATTTTTTAAAAATTTTCTTAAAGCTCTCTAGCGCTACTATGCATTCGTGATTTTCATACATATGATACCGCTTGTGTCGTACTATAGGATGACATTGGTAAATGTCCCAGTTTATTTACATTCTTCATTAAAACATGTCAGAGATTCCTATTCATATTCGACACTGGATTTTGTATGAGTTCCAATTAGGGAACAATGCAAGTGCTGCTGCCCGCAATATATGTGCTGCACTTGGTGAAGGTGCTGTTGCTGATCGAACGTGTCGTGATTGGTTTAAAAGATTTCGTGAAGGTGACATGTCATTAGAAGATCGTCCGAGATCTGGACGTCCTATCGAATCTGATATTGAACGATTAAAGGTCCTGATCGAAGACAATCCACGATTAACCACTCGTGAATTGTCAGCAATACTCGGGTGCAACCAAACCACCATCGATCGCCATTTGCATGAAATGGGAAAAGTTAATAAACTTGGAACATGTGTTCCACATCAACTAACCTCGGACAACATACAGCAGAGAATCACCATATGCAATTCTTTGTTGTCAAAACGCAACCGACATAGATTTCTTCAGCAGATAGTCACTGGTGATGAAAAGTGGGTTCTATATGTCAACCATACGCGCAAGCGCCAGTGGGTAAATCCTGAAGATTTGCCCGAACCAGAACCAAAAAACGACCTGCACCCAAAAAAGGTGATGCTATCGATTTGGTGGGATTACGAAGGGATAATCTACTGGGAACTTCTACCTCCTAATACTACGATAGACTCGAAGCTTTACTACCAACAACTTCAAAATTTGAAGGTTGCTCTACAGGTAAATCGTCCAGAAAGACGAAAAATTCGATTGCTTCATGATAATGCAAAACCTCATGTCTCAAAAGTTACCCGCCAGAAGCTGGAAGAATTAGAGTGGGAGGTCTTACCACATCCACCATATTCACCAGATTTGGCACCATCCGACTACCATTTGTTTCGATCGCTTCGCAATCATCTGGTCAAAAAACACTTCGATGATCAAGCCCACCTAAAATCGGACCTCGAAACTTTTTTTTTGTCTTTGTCTAAGAAATTCTTTGAAGATGGTATTCTGGATTTGCCTAAAAGATGGGCGTATGTAGTAGATAGCAACGGTGTATATGTTGCTGATTGATGATATTTTGTTTCGATAAAATTTTGAAATCGAGAAGAAGAAAAAAATCGGCGGAGACTTTTGCATCAACCCGATAGTTGTTTTTACATGTGACTTGAAATCGAAGCAAATAAACGTGTAGGGCTTAAGAGCCTTGAAAAAATAATTTGTTGATGATTGCAGCCTTTCAATGATGAAGAAAATAATTCGCCCATATTTCATAGTAAATAAGTGAATCAAATCAAATGTGAAGCTTGCAGAGTAAATGATATATTTTTTTCTACTTTATTTGCTTTTGAGTTATTTTGTGCTTATCTCAATTGCGTATATAAGTGAATATTGACCAGGTGTTTTAGGTTGCATTAAATAATATTTCGAAAATAGAACGATGCAAGTTTCGTGGCAATATCTTCTTGTTATTTCGCTTTTTACCATAGTTTATGGTCAATTAGATACGAAGAATGTTCGATCAATATCTAGTGGACTTTCATTTGGAATGTGTCATGGTTATTGTCAACGATCAATCAATATAACATCAAATCCAATAAAATTAATTGCATCAAAAGAACCAAACTTTGATCAAAAACTTTTTCCTCCAGTTAAACAAGAATTTCCATTTTCAACAAATCAATATGAAGAACTTATTTCTCTCGTTGACTTGAATACATTTACAACATTGCTTGATACATATGGATGTCCTGGCTGTGCTGACGGTGGAATCGAATGGATTCAAGTTGATTGGACAGATGGTACTAAACGCGTAACATTCGAAAGCAGACGTTTAGTCAAAGGAATTGAAGGACTTGTTGTGAAACTTCGAGAAATGAGAGAAGAATATGTTGCTCAACTTTAAAAACTGAAAAATTCTAATTAAAAAAGACAAATTAATAAAATCTAAAAGTTCCGAAAATTTTTCTTATTGATTCTTCCGAATAATAAACAGTTTAAGCATGAAAAAGAACAATTTAATTAATATACCAAACCTTTTGAAAAATTCATGTACTTCGCACCATGTGTTTTATTCTAAGCGTGAAATAATAACATTTTGAAAAACAGTAACATTTGATCTTATTATTTACTTCGAACACTAACTGAAGGGAATGACATATTACTTTATCATCATCATTTCATGATATTTCTACGTGTAACGGTTCTTCTTGCCATTACACGATTTTATTTCGTCGACAAATTTTCTAGTAGTGGCATCATCGAACGTTGAATGAGACATTTCGTTTTATTTATCTAAACCAAACTAGACTAAATCTTTTGTTAACTTCAAACATATGATGTCTTTGAAGAGGAAGAATATTATTAGACAGGTATCAACTTCTACTTTTGTGTGTAAGTGCATATTTTTATTGTTTCATGTTAATTGAAATTTTCATTAAAACAAAATATAAAACCTTATAGCTTCACTACTATTCTTGTTGATAATTTTAATTGAACTAGTTCACTACTCGAGGCGTATTTATGCTCATCATATATCATTAAGATTAACGATAAGAAATAAGCCATAGATAAAAATGCAGTGAAATGTAAAAATCATTGGTCATAGCACAATTTTGACAATGATAAACATACATCACTAATGGAAAAGCGAAAGTGAATTACATCTTTATCTGATGAATAGTGCGCTAGACAAATTTTCAATTGATTTAGTTCGGCATGAGAATCAATCACATTATTATTTGCGTTTGGAAAAGGCAAGCAGACAGATATATAGTTTATCTTGCAGTTGAGCATGGATCTAGCAACCATGATGCTTTTCAAATTTGCTAAAGAATCCCATCAAATGGTAATGACTTCAAATTGTAGCTAGATTCTATACTATAAGAAAAAAGATTCGCTCCTTTAAAAATTCAAATCCATTCAGAAACTCTTAGATTTTTGAAAATACCAATTTCGATACTCGCGAGGTATTTTGGAAAATCAGTTTTAAAAAAAAAATCATGCAGATATCTGAAATGATATCTAGGAACACTTCCCATTTTCCAACTAACAGGTGATGCAAATGTTTCTGCACAAATATCTCTCCTTTTCTCATATACCAGAACATATTTTCGAACAATGACAGATAGCTAGTCAGAATCAGCGTCGAAAAAACTTTCTAACTGTGTGTTCAAAAATCATTCTATCATGTCTCAGCTTGGAGTAATGAGCACATCTTTCACCGACACAAAAAAGTAGTCTGTCAAGGAAAATCAGGTCCATATTCTTTGATTTTCTCTTACTTTCTCGGTGTTCGGATTTGTTGTGATTGTGTATTACCAACTTCAGAGCTTCAACATATTTACGTTATTGGTATCCCAGATTATTTGTAGGCGCCATTTGGTTTGTTTTGATAAAATGGCCCCGGTCAAATCTCGAAAAAGCCCAATCAGTATCAGCACTATTGTCACGCTCAATTTTCATGATATTTTGTAGACTTTTCTTTTACAATATACTATTTAAAGTAATGTCGTAGTATTTTTGAGCAGTTCGCACAGAGTTCAACGGTGAATCTAATGAAAAAAAAGCAGCAAAATAGGATGAAACGAATGAGAGAAAATCAAAAAATATGGACCTGATTTTCCTTTATAGACTACATTTTTATGTCAGTGGAAGATGTGATCGTTTTTTCCAAGTTAAGACATAATAGAATGATTTTTGAACGCACAGTTAGAAAGCTCTTTCGACGTCAATTTTGACTAGGTGTTTTTTTTTCATTTTTTCAAAATATTTTTTATTACATGAGAAAAGGAGAGACCTTTGTAGAGGAACTTTTGCATCACTCGTTAGATTACGGTCTTGGGGCACTATCAGATCGGACTATTGGATCTCTTATAGGATCTGATCAAATTTGAACACTATGGACTTCAATGTCATTCTTTTTCACGGATTTCTATCGATTTTCATATTATCCCATTGGTTTCTAGCAGAACATCGATCAGATCCGAAAAGATTTATCCCATGTATAATGATATTGGTTCGTTTGAGTGTCAAATTCATATTGCTTATTTGTCTTAACAAAAAGAAATAAGAAAGTCAACCGAATATCAAGTCTTTATGAATTCGTATCTGATCGAATCGAAATATTTGGATTGAATGCGTATCAACCATTTTTCAGTAATAAAAAGAAGAATCAATCTGGATGTGGGTGAGTATAAAGACAAGTGTCTACACCCATACCCACACTCAAGAATTTCATGCATTTGTTTCATTTCTAGTATTAATGTTCATAAAAAAAAGATCTTTTTTTACGAGAAGTAAAGATGAAAAACAGGAAGAACTTCAATCAACAAATTAGCTAGAATTGCACAAGTTTTATATCTATTGCTTTTTTATTCCTATAACACAAGATGTGACAAGTCGATAAGAAGATTTCATAAATTGATCAGCTTATCATTGTATCGTTCACAAAGAATATTCATACGATTTTGTATCGTTGTTTTGAACATTGAGCATCTTTGCATTCATACCCACACCCTCATACCACAACTTCGATTAATTTTCAATATGCGCATATGAATCATAAATATGATCAAATTGACTAGATTTAATCTACCTCTAAATGCCGCTTTTTTCACGAGGCTGCTTCTTTTTTTACTTATACTTATTTCCAAGTGATTTTTTCCAGGAAGTCAAACATGTCAATCGATGAATTTCATCTGATAGCTGCACTCTTAAATCAATGATCATACTAGCGAATGAATAAGCTGTCTTGTGTGAAAAAGTTTCATTACCTATTGCATTTGAAATTTTGGGGCGTTTTTCCAATGCAGTGAATTATTCTACATCATTAAAATATTTCCGCTAGAAGTTCTGGAATTCTCTACTATGTTATCTATCAAAGAATGAAATTTTTATCTTTGATTACCATGACCAAAAAGTAATTTAATGAAAGATCCGATTGAAAATGCTCTGCATATGTAATCGATAGGCCTCTTACATGTAAAATAGTCCTATGACAAGCCATGTTAAACAATTCTTAGTCCAATAATGCTGAACATCAAATATACTTAGGTACTGAGTGATACTGTAGTTTGCGAGTTTTGTTCGGTGTATTTGTAACTGATTTGGCGTTGAGAGAATTATCTTGCTGTCGTCTGACTTACGTATGCTTATCTGAATCAATGAAACACGGCATTTTCATTCGGTGAGCAGTTTTCTTTCAAGAATACGCCCATCATCACATATATTTCGTTCATTCAATGTTCGTCCTATTCTTTGTCTTTCTTTGCATCTCATGTGGTGTGGATGTCGGTATTGGTCTCAAATGATGACTTACACTCTTTCTTTGCTGTATTGAATAGCATATAGTAATAGGACAAAATATTCTTCGTTTCCTATTACTTTTCGATGCCAACGTTCACTTTCATATAAAAAATAAGGGTACTCATGACGAAACTACCTCAGTATTGAGCTGTGAAAGGAGCGGTGTACATTGATTTACATACTATTCTATATCTCTTTCGCAACTCTACAAAATGCTAATATTCGAAAATATCAACAATTCCACTTTTTGATCGATAATTACCCGAATTTAACCTTAATAGTTAAACTTATAACTATAACAAATGAAATATTTAAAATCAGTATAGAAAACTGAGTCGATCTATATATGTCATAAAATGATCGATTAACTTTCGTGTTCTTTGGAAAACACAGCCCTGATCTCTCCGCTGCATATATTGCAAAAATGAATGCAATCGGCACGTTAATGTAGCTATGAAAAGACAATTGTAAACTTTTATAAAGCTAGAAAAACGAGGTCTTGGTTGAATTTAATTTTTTGACATATAAATGTGGGTGTAGGTGCAGATATACGTGTTGTTGTCTGGTTCAACTAAATTAACACCCACAGCCACAGTCACACTCTCAAACGACACATTCACTCTCAACCAACCTTTACTGATTACATCATTTCATGGAGCGCACAATAGAACATTGAAAACGGTAATAAAAATGAAGTACAATAAAACGAGATGAAAAAAAGAAAAGCATATAGACTTATCTCACTTAAGTCAACGCAAGAGCAAATATTTGGTTATGGACTCTATAATTTCAAGTAATATACGACTAGTGACTTATCAAGCTTCACAATATTATACAACTGTAAGAGCATTTATAATATGAGAATGTTTAATATACCGCATAAAAATTTTTGCTTTTCGTGCTACAGGATTAGAAGTTCGATATTGATGCATCACTTTACTATTCTTTTTGATTTTATGTGATTATAATCAGTACATAAATGGGTACTTGTCAATCGAAAAAATCGGTGACTATTGAAAATATCGTATCAACAGAAAACATTTTGAATGACGAGTCAAGTAAATCTCCTGTTCAAACTGAACCATCGGCGGCCTGCTATATGACGACGACATCACCTTCCACTGGAAATTTTCGAGAAATTCAACGACGTAATGTCGAAGAGTTAATTGTTATCTGGCTCGATGCTTCAGATGATACGAACAGTAAACACGCGGAAAGATTACAGAGCACTCTTCGAAATATCGCCAACGGTGTTGAGATATTTTCAAATTCGATCACATGTCAAACATTTATCCAAACAGTCAAAGATGAAAGAATCTTTCTTATTATTTCCGGAACATTAGAATCCACGTTCATTACACAAATTCATCCTGCAAGACAAGTTGACAGTATTTATCTTTATAGTGTTGACAAAGAAAAATATGAACATTTAGCGCATAATTTCATGAAGATTAGAGGTATCTTTACCGAGACATCATCGTTGTATGAAAACCTACTCAAGGATATGAAGAAAAGTGAATACTCACTCATTGGCTTTGATATTGTATCTAAATCTGCTAATATAATGCAATCATCTTCCAATGCGAGGACAAATACACAAGAAGCCAATTTCATGTATGCGCAGCTGTTTAAAGAAATTCTACTTCAGAGCAAAGATGATAACTTGAATGGATTGATCGACTACTGTCAAACACAATATGAAGGAAACTCGAAAGAGCTCACCTTAATCAAGGAATTCCAGCAGACGTACAGACCTGATAAGGCTATATGGTGGTATTCACGAGAATGTTTTCTTTACAAAATGGCTAATCGAGCTTTACGCACACAAGACATTGAAACAATGTATGCTTTGCGTATGTTCATTCGGCATCTACATGAACAATTGATCGAGGTTCAGAAGTCAATCAATGGTAATATATATGATGGAATCAAGCTGTATCGAGGTCAGAGAATATCGAATGACGAATTGGAGACATTTAAAAAAAACGAAGGTGGACTCCTTTCTATTTCAAATTTTCTATCGACTAGTGGAAAACTTGATGTGGCTCTTATGTTTGCCAATAATCAATACGATGAACAATCAACGTCAATCCTCTTCGAAATTATTTTGAGTCAAACAAAATCAACTGTTTTTGCTTGTATTGATCATATCAGTCAATTTGGTACGACTGAAAATGAATGGCTCTTTTCCATGGGTAGCGTTTTTCGTATTGGAGCTCTGAAGAAAATGACAGACAAACTCTGGCATTTGAATCTGACGATAACCGATGATAACGATTTTCAATTGACTGAATTAACTCGATACATGCAATCCATCTTTCAATTCGACATGTCATTACTTGCCGTGTGTACTTTAATGTTTGAAATGGGTGATTATAAGAGAGCCAAAGATTTTGGACTAACAGCATTGAGTGCAGCAACAAATTGGGAAGAAGAATCATTTATCTTGAATGATCTTGGTCTTGTTCATTCGAAAACAGGACAGTTGGAGCAAGCGCTTGATAACTTTCGATGTTCCATAGATATGATGCGGCTCCACATCGATGAATATGACGCACGTCTTTCGAACGTATATCATAATATGGGCTTGGTCTATCATGAGATGGGTGAACTTGAGCTCGCCTTAGAAAACTATCATAACGCTCTTAAGATTCGACATACCAGTATGGCTGCGGTGAATAATGAGTCAATCGCTGGTACATATAATAACATTGGTACAGTTCTTGTTACTATGGGTAAATTAGACGAAGCGCTCATCTATTTAGAAAAAGCTTTAAATCTAAGAATTGCGCAACTTCCTCCAACACATCCTTCGATTGGCGATTCGTACAATAATATTGGATTTACTTACCATTTGCAAGAAGGAAGACAGGACGAGGCATCCAGTATGTACAAAAAGAGTCTGAGCATCTATTCAGCTTCACTTGCACCCAATCATCCATCAATTGGCACCGCCTATGACAACATTGGCTCTGTGTATCGAGCGCAAAATCGTATGAATGATGCCTTAGAAATGTATAACAAATGCCTTCAAATACGCTTAGCTTCTCTTCCATTCGATCACCCATTGATTGTTGAGTCTTATGAACACATTGCTCAAGTCTATACAGAACAAAAATGCCACGAGCAAGCACAAGAAATCTATGAAAAATGTATTGAGATACTCCCATTGAATCATCCTAGTCTTGCCTTTATTTATGCCAAACTCGGCGTACGTTACCAATTCCAAGGGCTTAATTCGAAAGCCCAAGAGCTATTCGATCGATCGCGACAAATCTATGAAGCAACATTACCACTCGACTCTTCAGCTCATCCGATTGTTTACAGTATGAATGGTTTGGTAAACAGTGCACAAATATCAAGTTTCAAGAGTCAAACATCTGCCATGGATACAATTCTATTCAAAACATAAACATGAAAGTTCAAATTTTCACCCTAGCTCTCGCTTCAAAGATACTTGATTGCTATATTTTTTTCTCACACATTGTAGATAAAGTAATGCTTCTCCTGCGAATTCGCTGGTGCTTTCTTGAATGAAACCATTCTGCTAATACTGTTACAAAGAATTTCGATCATAAACACGTAGTATATAGTTTTCAGTTTACTCTATCGCGTTCAGAGAACGGACAAAAAGGGTGTAGATGCGATTATGTGACTACTGGTGAAAGCAACGATTAAATGAAACCTAGTCTAAATCCACCGGTAATCTTCAACTAGGAAAAATTCACCTTTTCTTTATTTCTCTATATTAGCGACTCTAGAACTCTACATTTATGGTTTTCACTGTTAAATACACAGTAGTACTATCATTTTTAATCTAGTCTTATTATTAAGATAATAAATACAGAGTTTTTGAGTCATCAATGTAGAAGAAATACAAGACTGATGAATTTTTTTAGTTCGACATCCTTCGAACCTACACTCACTATACCCTACACTATTTCTCTAAACATATGATGATCCATGATCGATAGGATTTTCTTGTTCGAGAAATCTTTTTCTTTTTTATGACATATTCTGCACAGTACTAGGTGGGACTGATTACTTGACACAAATTCATTAATCCTACATATTCAGATATAAAAACACGAAAACCATTGGCAGCTGTGGGTGTAGGTATGGGTTGAGGGTAGTGATGATTGCGACACCCGTGAGTAGTTCGCAATATTAGTTGATCGTCATAATGCGGCTACGTCATTATCCTTTATACTGCTATTTATTTTGCCGAGCACAATAGTAATGAGCTATCAATGGACTGCCTATAATGTCATCTCGGTAAATCAAAATGCATATGTACATATGGCAAGGAATCATTCGGTCAAAGTTGTAGATCTTGTTACTAGTGCCCATACTAGGAGTGCACAGCTCTCGCTCCCCGTTGAGTTTAAGATAGTGAGTGAGATTCACGTTTTAAAGCTCCTGGTCATGGTTAATATGATGGAGCGGTGTGAGCTGTATACCCCTAACACATACTCACAATATTGGGAACATGTGGATGGATGAAATTTGGTGATTGTCCTTTAGAAAATCCAATTCCTTACCTTTAAGTTGTATACTCAACGCTTTAAATAATTCATTCTTTCTACAAAAAGAATTATATTCCCGCTTCTTTATCTTCTACTCAATAACGTATTCAGTGTATAATGCCCTCTATATGCGCATGTTTACAAATAAAAGAAAATATAAACGAATAGAATTTTTACCCTTTTCTATTATTTTATGTGTAGGCAAAGTTATTGTGCAATATTGCGTGTATAGATACATCAGTTTTTATTGTTAAAAGAAGGTTTTTTGTTTGTGAGTAAACGGTGGTCGTACACCTTAGATAAGTCGAGCTCTGACAGTCTTATATATATTTTTCGTACTTTCTTTGTTACATAAAGAAGCTTTGTCTTCTCAGTTGACTCATGGCAAAATTAATAAAAAACAAAGTGATGTTGTATAATGATTCGTATTATGGTGATTTTTGTCTCGATGTACTTCATATGAGCCGTCACGCAACTCAACGAGCTGAAGAACGAAAAATTTCTGCTGCAGAACTCGTGCAATCGCGAAGTCATATCAATGCATACGTTGATAAGGTGGTCAGCAAAAACGGTCTAGTTATCACCGCATATCCACGCAGACAATATGCCGCTCCTAATTATGAATTACCTGAAAATGGGAGACGTTTTACGTTTCCGAAAGATGGTATTGGTCTATTTATTGGTAAACAACATGTCAATATCAAACGTATCCAAGCTGAATATAACCTAAAATCACTTTATTTTGATGGATCGAACACTCTTATTGTCGTCCCACCAAAGAGCGATTACGATTGGACAGCAGTAGAAAAAATGATTGAAAAAGCATGCAAAAGAAAATATAAATCACCACAGCAGCTGTTAGTGAAGAAGAACGAAAAGAAGTGAACTTTGTATCTGCGTCTCCATCGAGAAACATCCACATTTTCTTTAATCCTGTGATTTTTCTGATGATTATAACCAACAATATTTGTAATATTCCCCTTTTTGAGGTGTGGATGTGGAGTGGAGAGGAGAAAAAAATCAATGTCTACACCCATCCACACGTCCAAAATAGGTGGTGTGTTGCCTAGCAATAAATGCCAGCAATTCAGGGTAAGTAGAAAATGATGAAGCAAGAAAATGCGTATATGCTCTAACCCTTGTGTACTACCTAACAGAATCGATGGGTGCTTCTATGCTCTTTCTCTGTAGTGTGAGTGCGATAAGAAGAACGTCAATAATCAGGTGTGCACATAAGGTTTTTTTTTCTCAACGAGAGAATCAAAATGCTATTCTCACTTGAAATAGTGCGTATGACGCTAACATGCTCGAGGGTGTGGGTGGATTGTCAACGGTTCTTCAATTTTACCTGAGTCAAGCTTTTCTGTATGGTCTTTGAAAAGAACATTTTTTAACTCAGTAATGTGTATGTCTGCAAAAGTTTTACAAACATTAATACATGATATTATAGACTGGAAGAAAATCAAAAAGCTGTAGAAAGAACTAGATCTCGGACTGACAACTGACGGACGATATCGTCGGTAGGATATAGAAGTAGTTTAATTGTCAAAATGACGCTTAATACAAGAGTCTTATCGAGCAAGCATCTAAATTCTAACATCAATATCTTGGTTGCTATATTCTCTAATGTTTTAAACTAGAAATAATTTATATTTGAAAGAATTATAGACGAAACTTGAAAAAGTTGCTTTGAGTACTTGTCGTTTGACTAATTGCAAGATTGAAAAATTCAAAGTATATTCATATTTGCAAGAAATATTTTCGAGTAATTATGAAAAGATTAAAGTAGAAATAATGAAACTCTATGCTGCAATTTGTGAACTCAGTGTCAATTACTGTTGGATAGATTTTTTCATATTCATGGCTGTTATATCTTTTAATCTATTATCCTAGATAAAATTGTTTTTCAGGAATAATTTTTGATATTATCGAAATATTTGAGATCAGATTATATTCAATATTGGAATATTTTCGTCGATAGTATCAGTAAAAACAATATACCGTACCAATTACAATCACCTGGTTCACCAATACAGACAGGAATGATAGGTTTATCGCACTTGATTGCTTCTTTACGGCACGATTTACTGTCATAATATTTTTGGGAAAGAAGACATACAACAACTTTTTGATTGTTTAATTCCACGAGTAATCTTTTCACATAAATCTTCATTCGATGTAAGATAATATCGATCAATCCAAATTTGACAAAGATCTCTTTTCTTCGATCTCAGCAAATATTTTATCACAAAATTAATCGTTAGCATGAGCATAGCTGGTCATAATCATCGGCTTGTCATCGCCAGTAGCAGAGACTAATTGTTGATCTGTAATATCATTGATTTTACTATCGCGTATTTCATAAAGATTGTCGAGAATACCATTTGCAGCTTTTTCCACGCTTTTCATTGAACATGGTGCATAGTGTTCAACAACCTTTTCATTATAATTCGAAGCTAAATTTCGAATTACCTTCAAGAAATTTTGATTTTTCTGGATAATTGTTTCATACTGATCTTGAAATTTTCAATAAAGCCGTGCATGTAAATTGCTCACATTGATTTTTCTCTTCGAATAAATCACGAAATTTCGAATCATGGATTAGTTTCTGCATCATTAAGGACATATTTTAACGAATGATCATCTATAAAAATAACTTGGCAAATACAGTTAAGGGTTCAGATACATGGAAATCTTGATGATGATGAGTTTCTGACTAAAACAATGAACTGTTATACTTTTTTGACCAAAATTCGCAACTTTTTCATTCAATTAAATTCATGATTTACTATCTCAAAAGAATTTGGTTGAACTATTAGTAGCAGAATAAATTTTCCGTTCAAAACATTATTTAGTTTTGTTAAAAGTTGAATAAATCTCTATTCATTAAGTTCCGACAAAAAAATATATTTCATTTAAATGTAGGAAGACGTTATTACACGAACTATCTTGGTTTTTTATGACACATACCTTAGCAGTTTCAATAATGATTTGCAACAATTGATTAAGAATTTTATTCATTCGTTTATTGTCTGAACGGATTTGTTGGTAACATTGAAAGGAGAATAATTGCCATTGATATGATAAGATTTTCTTCATTACTCAATATACTACTGTACTTATTCTGAATATCTTTTTAAGAATCAAGAGACCATCCAATTTGTTGAGTTCATCAGCACCATCATCATGTCAAGAAATGTTATGAATAAGATTGACAATTTGTCGAGTTGTTTTAGACGATAATTCTTTTGACTTTTAAACATTCTAGCATAGTTTTTCGTCAGATCGATACTAAGAAGCCATGGCAACATAATTGTTCAATCAGAGAGATTCTAAAAGAAAAATAAAATGCAATCTGTTGTCTCATCATCAAAAGTTGTTTGTTGTTTAGTATGATTACCAAGCTATAGATCACGCTCCAGTCGCTTACACATGACACTAAACAGATTAGTATAATACCTTGTAATACTATCATCTTGTATAAATGGAATAGTACCATCCAGATCGATAGCTAAAGCTAATAGCAGAACGATTTTTGTATGTTGTTTAGCATTGAAACATAAACAAATTTGTGGTATAGAAAGTAGGTCGAGTTATTCAAAGAAAAATTCGCATATAAGAAACTTTTCATCTTTTATAGAAGCGATATTTTCAGATATAGTGCCAATGATGAACATTATTTCGAGATAAATTTATACACTATTCGTTTATCTTATCATCATGGTGTCTTGAAGATATGAGAATAAAAAAAGAATGAGACGAAAATATATTTGAATCAATGTTGAAGATCACTAGTCTCAGTAAAATTTGCTTTCTCGACAGTGTCGATGAGTTCATCACATAATGGTACAGTTTGGTGAATAAGATTTTAAGAATTATCCTTAGTGTCATGAAGTTGCTTTAATTTACTTAATAATTCTTCGAATATTACACTCGATTCCACTGTTCATTCGTTTGCTTCCGATGATATCTCATTCATAAATCTTTGCAACAATTCATTAATATTTTCCATTCCATCTGCATCATTATCATCATCATCTGTATTGTTCGATGAAGTTTCATTGTCTTGACTTTCACCCATGATAAAAAAAAAAGGAAATAAATCTGTAATTAATCCAGCTCTGTCTAATGCGCTTTTACGATGTAACAAAGAGCTTATCACAAGTAGTTGTATATTAAAGTGCCGGACACAACAGAAGATTCTGTTGGATAAATGAAACCGAAGACATTTTACTAGACTTCTCCTCTTGGAAAATCGATTTTTGAAAAAATAATTTTTGTAATTTAACTTTTTTTCCTACTTCTCTATCCATAATAATATCTAAGTTAACTATAAGAAATCAACTAATAGGCAACAAAATTCTAGTGAAAAATGTTTCTTTATTGAAACGAATCGTGGTGTCTTAGTAAAATTCTTTTACACTATACACAAAATCTTTATAAAATAGGAACGAATTCGGTAATACTCTTTTGTGTATTGATTGAAATGTCTTATAAGTATTGCAGATTCTAATAAAAGCTCCGAAAAGTTTCATTAGACAATGTTGTATTCATAATTGAAGAAAGACTACCTTCAGCGTTATAGATCAAAATTTGTCCATTTATTGTCGCAATTGAGATGAATAACTTTACTAGTGATGTATTTCATTGTGGACGAATTCCACCAGTATTGCAACTTTAAAATAATTAACTCACTCAAATTAGAATGACAAAAAAATTTTAATCTTTATTTTCGTGTTCCTGTCACTGTTTGCATGTATTCTATGCAATTTTCATTGTTCTTGTTATAGTCGTCGAACAAAATTTATATTCACCGGTTTCATAATGACAAATTCTGAAGGATAAATAAATCCATTAGCCATTATTTCTTTCTATTTTTATTCATCCCTTTGCCATTCTTTCATTAGATAAACAAAATTTTGCTTTTTCTGTTCTGTAACAACAAATGGCAAACTTCTTACTCAATCAAAAGAAAAAGATGTTTTAGTAAGCATAAAAAAAATTGAAGTATTGAGCAGAAATGAGACAAAATATGTAGGATTAAAATTACATTTAAACAGCATTTCAGTTTTGTATGATGTCATAAAAAAAGAAGACAATTCAAACAAATATAAAAAGACTCTATCATAGGTTTTAGTACTTCTCAATATATCATCTTAAACTAACTAATGAAGAGAATTAAATGATGAATGATTGAACGTCAGACTATACGGTTTCATCTTTTATAAAGCTTTAAGGCATCAAGTTTGGGTATATGTGTCGACATGATAGAAGAAAAATATTCATACTTTATTCTTATATAAACATTTTCTTAAAAAGGATTAATGAAAAATTTTCCGAAATCATCTGCTTTTTGTTTTGGTTAAATGTTGCACGCTCTTCATCGACGCTGAATCCAACGATGATTTTAAATATGTAATTCTTTTTATTCGATAATGAAAAATGATCTTTAGCTGTCTTTCTTCTTTCTAACGTCTCGTTTCGGTTACTGCCCTTCAATTAGATACTCTAATAATACTCCAACAGCGCGCACACTTATACGATCATTGATATTTCTTATCTCTTAGCACACTGATTACGTTGTGATATACATCAGCCCTTGACTAGTATATGGTTATTCAGTGTGTGTGGAGAGCTCAAGTGATTGAGCGGAAGAACTTTGAGTCAGGCCAGCCTTCTGTCCAGAACTGTAGCTAGTAATAGTTGCAGGAAAACATATTGGGCTAACGAAACTGTCCTTGGGCAGTACCCCATACTGGAGTAATTTGTAGGACATTAAATCAATCAACAATAACGCATTTTATTGTTCTCTCTCCTCTATTATTCTTGATGGGATTAAAAATCAGTTGTTCTTTTGATGTTGTTTATAAAACGTTGTTTCTTCTTGATCTAGTTGCTTTCGTCGTGACAATACTCTAACAGTAGTCGGTAGCATTTCTTCTTTTTCTTTCTTCTTGAAATAATGTACAACATCCATCAGCATCGAACTCTACACGAAGCACAAAGCTTAGATAACATTCCACACTCATTTAGGAGTAATGGTGGTGTTGGTGAGAATCGAAGAGGAAGAGGAGGCAGCAGAAACAATGACGAGGTATGTTTAATTTCTTTTAGATCAGTCATACAGAGTTTTGTTTACTAGAACTGACAGAATAATTCCCCTGTTAGTTCAGGAAATCGAAAATCAGTAAAAATTGCATTTTGTAGAAGAACGCTTCAACATTAATGCAACTTTAGTGAACGTCAGCACTAGTACTAACTTCACATTCTCGCCCATGAAAAAATAAAAGTTAGCACAGAGTTATTCTTCTCTGATTTTCTTTTCATAGATCTGTCATATTCACGGTTCATCACGAGCTAAATGTGCTTGTCTTATGGAACCGCAGCCGTTCAGTACCTCACCAATGAAATCCTCAATGGTCTGGCATTCAAGAGCCGAAGATTCAATAAAACGTTGCCGTTCATCCTCCTTGGCTCGCTATGCAAATCGTTATCATCAGCACGCTAAAGATGGTTTTGTCTACTGGCCAATGGATAGTGTCTACAAGAAACCGAAGAGTAAAGACAGCAAACTTTACCTGCACAGAAATTATGTTTCACTTTTAATTTTTTGAAGTTTGCATAGTAAAAAAATCCTTTTATTTCTTTCTCTAAGAAAAATCGTGTGGACTAACAACGTAGTAATTTGTATATCAACTTATAAACTCTCTTCGAGAGGGTACGAAGGTTTTTTTTTCTTTGAACTGGCTAAAATTTGAAAATAAAAGTAACGCGACTAAAAAAGATAAACAAATATCTAACAGTAACATAAACTCATTGTTATTTTTCTAGAAGACTTGTTTATTACATATCGTATTTGGTCTTTATTGTGTCGCTAGAATACTATAATACTAATATAAAAAGTTTTATCTCTTGAAAGAAAAAACTCTGAATCTCATCGTCAATAAAAATGTGTTTGTTTTCTTATTTTGGTTAGATAAACTCCTTCAAATATTTGTTTCTTAAATGAGCTACATTTTTTCACATCAACTAATAGAGTATGTAATTGTCTTATTAAATGACTCGGCGATAATGTAACAAATTCATGCAGTTTTATATCAATCAGATGAAGATGTTGAAGCAGTATTGTTTGATGATATCGGAAAGTTGAAGAAATGAGTGACTATTCGCCAATAACATTGGTTAATGTTAAACGTAATGAAACAGGTCGATTCTCCTATAAACTTTAAGACATTTTGGTAAAGATCATTAAACATTGATAGCGACATTGTTCAATCACTAATATGAATGTAATATCAACAGGAGACAATTACTTAAACATTTCAAAGATAACGTCGACAGATAACAGTTCAAACGTATTGATGCGCATGTTTTTTTTTTTACTTCTCTTGTGTTCATTCATATTGAGTTATATACATATTCATCGTTATAAGAGATGCAGAGTTAGAGTTGGTTTAAAATTAAAGCTAATCTCTATGCGTAACTTTTCGTCGGACAGAATTTTGAAATTCTCTTCCATTCATTTTTTATGAGCATTTTAATGGATAGACGTTCAAAATAAAAGCATAAAAGAAGTAACTCGATCGCCAGAAAATTCCACTTTTCTCAGTCTGAGAATCAAGTATCAAAAATCCGTCCGATGAAAAGTTAGTTTTGATGAAGACCTTTAAAACAAAAAAAAAGACATCGTTTATACGCCGAGCCTCGGATGAGTTATTTCAATCTTCCTGCCTCGAAACCGTGTTTGCAAAGAGCGCTGAAGAAGTTTTAGAAATGGGTTTTTCTATTCAAATCCAGAAAATATCATATTGCAACAGCATTTTTCCAACGTATTCTAGTAGTTCTTTTTAAGCACGTAACAGAGAAAGGTTACTAGCGTCATCTGACATGCTGGTTAATATAAAAATGTTCTACTCAATGCTAATGCTCGTGGCAACGCAGTTTTTCCAAAACAGAAAAAGCTCTAAGAAAATCGTGAAAATTCCTCCAAAAATATGATAGTAAAGTCGAAGTTTGATATGATAAGTTCGTGAAAATCTGGTCATTTTTCGAAAAGCTATACATATACGGAGAAACCTTCAAAACTCTTGGAAAAGCATCGCGATCCAAGAGAAAAGTTTGACGTAAAATCTATTCAGTCCTATAGGGCAAATAAAAGTATTCTTCCGAGGGTAACATTGTTATCTTAAAAAGCATCCATAGAAAGTTTTATAAGAAATTAAAGCGCGCCAAAATGACTATTACTTCAGTAGTTCCAGACCGAGAGTCGATTATCTTGTGATATTCATCATTTAAAATCGAGAACAGCATTACCCCTGGAAAACATGTATTTAGGCCACCCGGTACATGTTGAATTACTGCATCTCTCCATAATAATTCAATATGCATAGAAACAATTCATTTTTGGTCTATTTATGGATTCTCTTTGTTTCTTTTTGAATATCATGAATTATTGTTACATTGGAGTAAAATTATTAGATCATTTCATTAGCAAATAAGCTTTCTTTCTTTCTGTATTAATCCATTTTCGAGAGCTATCGAATGGCTCTTCATGTTATTCGACAGAGTTTATGTTCGTCACAGTAAGAATTGATTTTCTTTGAAAAACTTTTATTTTTTTTTTTCAACAAACAATTATTAACTCTAGGACTACCAAGCGGGATTCAAATAGACCCCACTATAGGAAACAGACATTTAACGAAAATATTTCGGCATTTCTACTACTTTTAAATATATTTAGCATTTTTCAACGTTTAGAATCCAAAGTTGACTATAAAAAAAAGAAATTTATCTTTCTTTTTATATGTCAATTATGAGTATTTAATATGACTTCATACCTTGATCTACTAACTAAATTATCGCTTGAAAGCTTCTAAATTTATACAAATGGATATCCAAAATGCATTAGTCGTTATTGATTATCCTATGATAAAACAACCATCAAGAGAGTTAAGTGAAAACTCTACGCAATCAAAACGTAAACGATATTCGTTTTGAGATCGTTCTAAACATAAAAAAGTTCGAAATAAATGTTATCGACTTTCAGAACCTATTTGCGATGAGCACTCGGTTTAATGAACTTTTTGTATTATCTGTTCTAAATAAAGAAAACTATAATTTTAATAATTTCTTTACAAGACTGAAATCTTCAAAAATAGGCTTGGTAGTTCTAGCGTTAATAATTCTAACCATTTTACTGTGACCATTGGTGTGGAGAAAAGCATCTACTGTCCTTTGAAGATCCACTACTCAATAATAGTTTAATGGATCGAGGCCGAAGTTTTAGAAACACTTTCTCTACAGTTGGTCATTGCTGTCTAAATACACCAATATTGGAACAAATAAAACTCATCTTCTAGGGTAAAGAAAGCTCATAGGCTGGACTTCCGTTCTATGTAAAAATATCAAAAATTAGTCATGCATTTAATAAGAAATATCATAAAATATATTAGACAACCTTTTTTATGTTATAAAATTCAACGCAAAAAATAGATGTTATCCATCATAACTCTCTTTGTAATTAGGCAATCGGGGCACTGTAATGCCACTGGCGTACATTCCTGATGCAGCACATGCATACAAATTTTCAGACTTTCAGCATCTATGATGACTGAGATCTGCTAAGGTGGAGACTTTTATCTATTACTGTATACCCTTAAGCCGATTCCTTCACGGGTAAATCCATGGGTATCCAAGCACTTTTTGAGAAAAAGTTTTTCCTATCAAATTGTTTATGCTGGTTAGGTGTATAGTGGGTAGAAAGTAGATTTGATCGAAAAAAAACTTGTGAATTCTACCTGAAATACCGTAGATTGAGCTCATTTTCTAAGAACATCTAAGGAGGAGAAGGATCATCCAAGTTATTACAATGTTTAAAGCTCATATTTTGCCCAGAGGTAGGAGACCACTAGACTAGCACAACTTCTAAAGGATTCTCTTTTCAATGTATTATGATCGAGATACAAGTTTTTTTAAGAAGAACGAATTCTACGTATATACGATGATAAAAGCATTTTGATCAAAATTATGCTAAAGGCGTGCTCCTTAAAAGTCTTATATGTCGGTCATAATACATTGAAAAAAAAAAGAATCTTTTGGAGGTTGTGCTAGTCTAGTGGTCTCCTGTGCTAATGGGCATATCATCTTATGTGATATCTTTCGTTTTTCTATATGTTGTTGTACAATCGATATTACGTAGTTTGCATAATCGCGTTACCGTTGTACTTAACTATGCATGATTGAGTTTCATTCTCTTTCTGTCGTAATGTGCTTCTCATGTTGTATCATCATTCACTCGTACAATATATAGATATTGTTACGTTGCTGTCCTTACCCTATTGTTCTTCCATATCTGTTCTCTCCTTGGCCTCATCCCCTTTCTTTTCATTCTCTCTTATTCTACCCGTGTATATAAGCGTGTACTTTATATGTAAACGATACGATTATATGGTATGAATGAATAGAATAAAGTGTAACTGCATCAGCACTAATATTTCGTCTATTTAAAATCGTCATACCTCCAACGTATGGGCAAAATATGAGCTTTAAACATTGTAATAACTTGGATGATCCTTCGTCTCCATAGATATCTCCAGAAAAACGACTGAATCTACGGTATTGCAAGTAAAATTCACAATTTTTTTTTGGCCAAATCTATTTTCTATCCATTATGCGCTTAACCAGCACACAAAATTTGATAAAACTTTTTCCAAAAAGTGGTTGGTTACCCATGGATTTATCCTTCTAACTATATCGTTACATGCAAACTATGATAAAATTCTTCATAGAACCTTTTGAGGTTCTGAAAGGTGTTACGTTACCTGATAGTAAAATCCCTGAAAAGTAGTTCCGCATAAAAAAAAGTAAACACTATAGGGGATGTTGGAATCATTGTTCTTTGTGCAAAGCCATTTCCAGTAGTTCTTGTATTGAGTAAAATGGGGGACGTACAGAACATCAAAGGTTCTTTAGAACTCCTTTTGTTTTCATAGTACGCTTGTATATATATATACTTTTATAACTAGACTCTAGATATTTATACTCCTATGACTGAACGTTTTGAGACGCTTGCTAGATGGTGTGTCTAGTGATGAATATCTAGCAATAAAAGCCAATTATATTTCCATGTAAATGTGGGACAATTCAGTAAAACCTTGGTAGATGCCTCAAAAGTCTACAAAGCTAACACTGGAATCTTCGCAAATCGTCTTTATGAAGTACAAAATGGGCGTATTTGACTTAAACTAAACAATCCACTTATGAACAATATTCTTCTAACGATCAATACAAATAGTAATAAAAATCTAAATCAATTATTGGCCAAGAAAAAGCCATCAAAAGCAATGTTAACAAATGCGATATCAAAATATGCAACAACTACAACAAGGATAAACATGACTAATAAATAACATATTCGATGACATTATACAAAACAGCCGTCGGAAGATCTTACGAACTAGAAAAATATACATTTAATATATTGATAATTGTCACTTTTTTTCTTTTTAATATTCTAGCTATAAACTTCATCATTTATCTTCGTCCAACAAAATTATATTTAGAAAAAAACAAAATCCTGATAATTAGAAATAAATACGAATCCTTACGCAAACGCTGTATTTCAATATACAATAAAATTAAATATCAATGAAACAACAAAAAAAAAAAAACCAAATTACGAACCAAGAAGATAACTTTCTCTATAAGTAACTATGTTATTTAATCGTAGATGATAACTAGATGCTCTATAGTCAATAACCTTCACTAATGAAACACACTGTCGTAGTCATTTCTTAACATAATACTTACTTCATTATTTTTTAATTACTGTTTAATATACAAATCCAATGAAATGAATCGATACATGGAATGATAAGAGAATTTTAGATTTTGTTTTCGGTATATCAAAGCAAACGAAAATACTAACATGGGGAACGATGGAAAATTTCACCGGCTTTCAGAGTACACTATTACTTTACAAAAAAAATGTTTTTATGGTAACAATATACTAAAAATACGTTGTGCAACTTATTTTTTTTCAGGGGAATATCTGGGTTATTTGTATGCTTAACCACATATCCAAGTAGGTAATATTATCATCATAGTCATATGATGATATTACATTCTCTTTCTTTCTCTTTTTATATTCATATACCTTCTGTTTTATCTGTTCTTTCTTAACACAATGTTATCTCTACACCTGCACTTTCTCTTCTCTCTCATTCTCTTTTTTCTTTGGCATCACTGTTATCGCCTCGACGTGTATAACAAGCAGGATGGTTCTTTTAGATTTTTAAAAAATTGCTTCATTAGTGGTACAATAATATTATACGTACGAATTGTTTCAAATTCATCACAATGAGTGGCGATGTTATTCCAAAAATCAACTATCTTATTAACACGACAGACGACTGTTCTGCCCGGTTAAATGCGTCTTCGACGTTTGCCAACGTAACCACAAATTATGGGCAAGAACCTACTCATGTGACTATCCACGACTTGCGAGGCAAGAAGAATAACGCTGATAGTGATACAAATACCTTGAAAGTGCTCAAATGGGAAGGCTCCACACAGGAAGAGTTCGAAGACGGTAGTGAAGCACAACAGACACATTCATTAATTAATTGTAGTGAACAAAAAGCATTAAACAAAATGTCGTTAGAATCTGTAAGCGAAACTAATCATCATCATCATCATCTTCAACATAAGAATATTCATTATGGAAAGCCATATTTTGCTGTACTTCTGGCTGCTTTTTCTTCATTGGGCGGATGGTTTTTTGGCTATGATCAAGGTGTTACTGGTGGTATAGTTATCATGCATTCATTTAAAAATGACTTTTGTATTGGAGTGTATGCCAATACAACCGTCTGTGATCTTTCAATAGCTGCTTTGCCTCCTGACTACAGACAATTTTTAGTACTTTTTACGTTAATGTATAATCTCGGATGTTTTATTGGTGCTCTATTCATTTCTTCATTTGTGGCAGAAAAATTCGGACGTCGAGCCATTATTTTCACTTCAACAGTTCTGTTTATAATCGGAACTTCAATGGTTATTTTACCACCGGGAGGTTCAAAAACGATAATGATTTTCATATTGATTGGACGGATTGTCGAAGGCACAGGCGTTGGTTGTTCTTCATTTTCCTGTCCACTATACGCTTCAGAAATAGCTCCAACACATCTTCGTGGAATGTTGTCCGGCTTTATGACAATGGGCATAGTAACTGGTTTGTTTGCTGCCAATGTGGTTAATTTCTTTTTACAAAATCATAAATGGGGCTGGCGATTGTCAAATGGCATTATTTTAATTGCACCGTTTATTCTTATGGTGGGAATATTTTTTTGTCCTGAAACTCCTCGATGGTTATTCAAGAAAAAAGGTCGAGAATCGGCAGAGAAAAGTTTAAGACGTATTCGTAAAACATACGATGTAACTGCTGAGTTAAACGCTATTGCCGATGCTGTACAAGAAGAAGGCAATGAAATTTCAATCAAAGAACTATTTACAACAAAGAAAATGCTGACAAGACTTGGCATAGGTATGGGTATACATGTTTTTCTGCAAACATCGGGTATTAGTCCTATATTTGCATTTGGTGGCATTATTTTTCAAAGTGTTCTTGGATCAGGTATCATACCATTATTGATTTTGTCTGGTGCAAACATGCTTAGTACAATACCAGCCTTATTCTTGTTTGATAGACTCGGGCGTCGAAACCTTCTTATGTTTTGTGGCTTAGGTATGGTAGTTGGTCATCTTGTAGCAGCTACAGCATTTGCCACTGGTTGTAATGTAGTCAAAACTGTCATTAATAATATTATAGTGAATGAAGAAGTGAACTGTGGAACAAATGTCGGTATATTGATGCTTATCTTTTCAGTTATTTATATAGTTTGTTTTGCACTTTCTTGGGGGGCAATCTGCTGGATTTATGCAGCTGAGATTTATCCTCTTAATGTTAGAGCTAGGGCAATGTCATTAACAACAGCGAGCCATTGGTTTATGTGTATAATTATGGCTTACATATTGGAGTTAATAGCACCATTAGGAATACATGGAGTATTTTATATTTTCGGTGGTATGTGCCTGTTGGCTGTGGTATTCGTATATTTTTTCTGTCCAGAAACGAAAGGAGTCTTACTAGAAGATATTGAAGAAGTGTTTGATAATTTTCAATTGAAAGATAGAACAATAGTAAAAGTGTTGCGGAGATCACCGTGTCAGCGAAATACAAAAAAACCATACATATAATACACAAGAAAATCATTTCAAATTTCAACTATTTACGAAAATACGTACATTTGTAAGGAGAGTCAACATGATGGTGATGGCTCTTTGAAAGTTTTAAAACTCGAATCGAGATAACTCATTCTACACTTGTATATTTTTTTACGTTAATGCTAAGCCCAAAACCCTTAAATCTAGACGATGACGTCTTTTTATGCATTTCCTTGAATTAGTTTTTTTTTTGTTTTTTGATAATATTATCTTCATTTGAGGCTAGTAAAAATAATAAAACTTCTCTTTGTTCGAAAACAAAATCAACTGTTCTTTCATCAACATACATATTAGAAATATTTCTGCATTTTATTCAAAAGATGTTATGAATAGTGTGTGGATGTGGATGTGGGTGTGAGTATATGTGTGGGTTTGGATATGGGTGGGTGTGGGTATTCAATTGTCCATCAACACCCACACCTTATGGAGATCACCACCGAATATGCTGGAAAGACTTATAGAAGCCACCGTTCTCTGACAAAAACATCGAAATAAAACAGTATTGGTTTGACGTCAAGCTCTTAATCACTTAATATTAATTAATTAAGTATGAAACAGAAAAGTCCAACACTTAATATTCTCTGGTGGTCTAACGTAGTCATGTGACGGACCCGCTCTTAAAATCCAGTGAAATCGGATGAAATTCAAATTGAGATGTTTTCTATGGATAAGAACAACATCTTTCTCTCTATCGAAGACAGTAGTAAGAAAAAAAACACTTTATTGAACTGCATTGATCGGTTATTTTCTCATAAAATACAAAAATAGAAAATTTACTTTTTGACACTTGTTACTTCGACTCTGTTTATTGTAGATTAATGTTTCTGTTCAAGAGAATAACTTATAAATAATAGTATCGGTGTAATCATCGTTTTGCGCATATGATAATCGTTGAGGCAACACCTGAACCGCCTGTTGAAAATTTTATCCAACATGTAGACGAACTATTAGAATAGGCAAATACGACACAATTAGTGGTGTTCAAACACCATGTACAACAAGAAGAAAATGTTATTGGCTGATCACTGGCTATATCATTGCCTGGATAATCCCAATCGAATGATATTGTCATATTTGAGCAAGAATAGTACGCTAAAATAATGATCAACAATGAGTAGTAATAATCAAGAGAGAAAGATAAGAAAACCTGTAGTGGTGATAGTAGTTGAGGTGCTTGTGGTGCTGCTTGTAGTTGAAGTACTTGTGACAGTTCTGGGAGTCGTGGTTGAATTAATTATGGTGGTATTCAACGTAGAAATAGCTGCAAAAGAAAAGAGAGAATTAGATTGAAGAATAGACTATTATTCCGTTACAGCTATAGAAACGATTATATCCTTTTTTAAGTTCCCTTTAAAATTAGTTAATGAATGAAAGAAGCCATTCCTTTTATGTTTGTGTTCTGCAATAAATTCTGACTAAGGTGAAGATCTTACAGAATCAATATTCAAATTGATCAATTCATACTTGTTGAATTTGTTACTAAATTTGTTGAGCTCGATGTCAACCAGGAGGTCATCACGACAGCCAAACCTAGTCCGCCCAATAGCGATCCAACAGTAAGACCCCCGATTA